>JAYESA010000056.1:212500-417500 GCA_036927795.1 Iris macrosiphon | reverse complement strand
GGGTCGTAACACGTTTTTATGGTGGCCCATGCAGGTCAGACTTCGCAAGAAGTGTGATGTCGTAGTAGTACATAGGATTAGAGTACTATTACGAGCCTGCAAGAGGATATATGATATTAGGAATAGGAAATACCCAATCACAACTAGGAATTCCATCCCTGAATTAAATTTACTGATCTTGATTACTCTAACTGATTTGACATCTTCCTTAATTCTTGTCCTTCTCAAATAATACCCTATATTGTGCCTTAATGATGTCTCCTTATTGTTTTCATCATATTTCAGCATGGCACGCTAGATTAGGGCATCACATAGTTTCATATTTATATCGTTTGTGCTTAAGCATAGCTTATTAATAGAACCCTTGGGTAGGAGTTGCAAGCATCACTGACTAGGATAGAGATTTGTGTCTGATGTTTGCAAGGGGTATCACGTTACATTGGGAGACCGTATTTTGTCTGCTATCTTACTCGTAATGCCACTTCCAAGTTTTGACATTGTCCTTGGAATAGATTGGTTGGGTATGCATTTCGCTAGCATTGACTGCCGCAGAGGTCGTGTGTTGTTTCGACCTCCAGGAGAGTCGAAGTTCAAGTTTGCTAGAAAGAAAGAGAAGCCAGATCGTTGAATTCTTTGCGAAGCTATAATGGAGGAGAAAGAGCCACCGCATCCTATTATTGTTGAGTTCTTAGATATGTTTTCTGAGGAGTTACCAGGATTGCCGCTAGATAGAGATGTTGAATTCTCTATTGATCTAATACCGGGAGCAGAACCAATATCGCAACATGTCTACCGGATCAACAACAATGAGCTGGCGGAGCTAAAGAAACAGATCGATGAATTAGACGACAAAGGATTCATCATATCAAGTTCGTCGTCTTGGGGAGTCCCGGTACTTTTTGTGCCAAAGAAGGATGGATCGGTGCGGATGTGCATCGATTACAGGACCCTGAACAACCTCACAATCAAGAACAAATATCCGTTGCCGAGAATAGATGATCTCTTCGATCAGTTGAGTGGCGCGAAGATATTTTCAAAGATTGACTTAAGATCCGGATATCATCGGGTAAAGGTGAAAAAGGAAGATATTCCAAAGGCTGCATTCAGGACTCGATATGGCCAGTACGAGTTCTTGGTGATGCCGTTCGGGTTAACTAATGCCCCGGCAGTCTTCATGAACTTGATGAACAAGGTATTCCATCAGTACCTGGACAAATTCGTGGTATGTTTATAGATGATATCCTTGTATACTCAAAGACGCTAGAAGAACACTAGAAGCATTTAAGGATAGTACTTGAAACTCTCAGGAAGGAGAAGCTTTATGAAAAACTCTCTAAATGTGAGTTTTTCTTAAACAAAGTGGAGTTTCTCGGACATGTAGTGACTGGAGATGGAATATCAGTTGATCCAAAAAAGATTGCTGCCGTAGAATCTTGGGCCACTCCAAGCTCTGTTGCAGAAATTAGAAGCTTCTTAGGATTGGCTGGATATTACAGAAAGTTCGTGAAAGATTTCTCTCGAGTTGCAGAGCCTTTGACTAAACTCACTCGGAAAGATGTAGAGTTTGTTTGGACAGAGGAGTGCCAGGTTGCTTTTTAGGAATTGAAGAAGAGGTTGACGCCTGCTCCTATTTTGACGTTGCCATCAGGGTCTGGAGGTTCCACTATTTATAGTGATGCATCGGAGAAAGGTTTAGGTTGTGTTCTTCAGCAGAATGGGAAAGTGATTGCCTATGCATCCAGGCAATTACGTCCTCATGAGAAGAACTATCCTACCCACGATTTGGAGTTGGCAGCAGTCATCTTTGCCCTGAAGTTGTGGAAATACTATTTGTACGGAGAGCGTGTGGAGATCTTCACAGACCACAAGAGCTTGAAGTACATTTTCACTCAGAAGGAGTTGAACATGAGACAGCGTCGGTGGTTGGAACTGATGAAGGATTTTGACATATCTTTGCAGTATCATCCTGGAAAAGCCAATGTAGTTGTCGATGCCTTGAGCATGTATCTGGTAGCTATGTTGTTGACACATGATCGGTATTTGTTAGAGGACTTGGAGATCTTAGGCATGGAGGTGATAGTTCCTGGTTTTGCTATGCAGATGTGGGGGTTGCAGATACACTCAGAGTTGATGGACAGGATCAAGGCAGCACAGTATGAAGATGTATCTCTGAGGAGCATCAGAGCTCAGGTGAGAGCAGGATTAGAGGATGATTTCACCGTTGCTGAGGATGGTTCTTTGCGGCATGGTGCTAGATTGTGTGTGCCTAGTGGGGAGCTGCGTGAGGAGGTGTTACAGGAAGCGTATCGCTCTCAATATTCCATACATCCAGGTGCCAACAAGATGTATCGGGATATGCGAGAGAGTGTGTGGTGGTATGGCATGAAGAGGGAAGTGGCACAGTTTGTATCCAGATGCTTAGTGTGCCAGCAAGTGAAAGCCGAGAGGCAGAGGCCAGGAGGTTTGCTTCAGCCATTACCCATTCCAGAGTGGAAATAGGAGCACATTACTATGGATTTTGTGTCCGGACTCCCACGATCTCCAGGAGGAAAGGACGCGATTTGGGTCATCGTTGACAGATTGACCAAGTCGGCCCACTTTTTGCCTTTCAAGGTGGGTTTGTCTACGGAGAAGCTGGCAGAGATGTATGTAAAGCAGATCGTCAGGATACATGGGGTTCCCGTCAGCATAGTCTCGGATCGGGATACTCGTTTCACTTCTCATTTCTGGAGGAGTTTGCAGGCGAGTTTGGGCACTCAGCTCAAGTTCAGTACTGCATATCACCCCCAGACAGATGGACAGTCAGAGAGGACTATTCAGACTCACGAGGATATGCTGCGCACTTGTGTACTAGATTTCGGAGGATCTTGGGAGGATCATCTTCATCTGGTGGAGTTTGCATACAACAATAGTTATCAGGCAAGCATCGAGATGTCTCCTTTCGAGGCTCTGTACGGCCGAAGATGTCGTACCCCATTATCTTAGGACGACGTAGGCGAGCGAGCATTGTTGGGACCAGAAATGGTAGTAGATGCTGCGGAGAAGGTAAAGCAGATTAGAGAAAGACTTCGTGTGGCTCAGGACAGACAGAAGCACTGGTCCGATAGTCGCCGGAGATCGTTAGAGTTCGAGGTTGGCAAATTGATGTTCTTGCGAATTTCTCCAACACGTGGCACAATTCGTTTCGGGAGAAGCGGAAAGCTCAGTCCAAGATTTATCTGACCTTTCAGTATTACTGAAAGAGTCGGTGCCGTAGCCTACCGGCTAGCTTTGCCATCTACATTAGAGGGAGTACATAACGTGTTTCATGTATCCCAGCTGAGACGATACGTGGCTGACCCTAACCACGTATTAGATCACTCAGATATTGAAGTGGGACCGAGCCTCAGCTACCAAGAGCAGCCCGTGGAGATACTAGATCACAGAGAAAAGGTGTTGCGTAACCGGACGATTTTATTTGTTCGTGTCGCTTGGAGTCATCACTCCCTGGGTGAATCTACTTGGGAGAGAGAGGAAGAGATGCGTGAACGATACCCATACCTCTTTGAATTTTGAGGTATTTCTTCTTTCTTTCTGTATGATCTACTTTAAATTTCGAGAACGAAATTTTTCTAAGGAGGGTAGATTTGTAACATTCATTAATATATATATATATATATATATATATATATATATATATATTAGGAAGTCAAATTCAATTTGGATTCCTCTTCATAAGAAGAGAAATCCAAATTGAATTAGTTAAGGGCACATTGGTCAAAGTACCATAATAAATATCTTGACCCCTCATTCCCTATATAAACACATCCCCACCCTCCTTCACTCTCCATCCCTCATCTCCCTCAACCCTATATTAGCAAGGTAACCCTTGTTCCTCTTCAATTTGGTTTTATAACTCTAACTAGGATATATATATATATATATATATATATATATATATATATATGTGTGTGTGTGTGTGTGTGTGTGTGTATGTGTGTGTTCAAGAAGGGGGGAGCACTGCCTGCAGCAGAGCAGCAGCAGCGAGCAGTGCCAGCAGCAGCAGCGCGCAGCAGTAGCAGATGCAACGGTAGCTGCAGCAACAGCGAGCAGCAGTGCAGTCGCTGCAGCAGCAGTAGCTGCAGCAGTAGCAGCCTGCAGCAGCAGAGCGCAGCAATATTATATATATATATATATATATATATATATATATATATATATATTGTATCTATATATCATATACATATATATGTATCTATATATGTATATCTATATATGTGTATATATATATATATATATATATATACTATATATCTTATATATGTATACTATATATTATCTATGTATACTATATATCTATGTATCTATATATAATATATTGTATCTATAAATATATCATATACATATATATGTATCTATATATGTGTATGTATATATATGTATTTATATATATATCTATATATCTATGTATTTATGTATCTATATATTATCTATGTATACTATATATATGTATCTATATATAATATATTGTATCTATATATATCATATACATATATATGTATATATATGTATCTATATAAGTGTATCTATATATGTATTTATATATATATATATATCTATATATCTATATATCTATGTATATATGTATACTATATATTATCTATATATGTATACTATATATCTATGTATCTATATATATTTGTATACTATATATGTATCTATATATGTATACTATATTGTATCTATATACATATCTATATATCTTATATATATGTATATCTATGTATTACATATGTATCTATATATATGTATATATACCATATACATATATATGTATATATATATATATATATATATATATATATATATACTATACATTATCTATATATGCATACTATATATCTATGTATCTATATATATATATATATATATACTATATATGTATTTATATATGTTTACTATATTGTATCTATATACGTATTTATATATCTTATATATATGTGTATCTATGTATTTATATATGTATCTATATATATGTATCTACTTATATATGTATCTATATATATATTTACTATATATGTATGTATCTATATATATATATATATATCAATAAATATATCTTATATATACATTATTTTTATACTTAAGTTTTTATATAAATATTTGTCCCATCTATAAACCAGAAATAGCATAAAATTAACCTAGAAATCTAGTGGGTTAAATCTATATTTTTACCAATTAATGTGAATTATTCATGATATAGGTTATCTGGACCCGTCACACTCTGACTTGTTTCACCCGCTTTGGACCTCAGGCGAGTACAGTCTCTGATGGTTTTCTTACTGATAATTTCTATAACACATGTAGTATTGTTGTATTTGATTCCTGACACAAAGAAACACGGACTAGCATATCTTGTGTTTTTAGACTTTGATCTTGTACAATACATAATATTCGTGTGATTCTTGTATGCTAGTCGGGGCAGAAAAATGTTAGTTTATATGTGATCATACCCTAATACTGTGCAAATATAATTCATGTGCAAAGACTAACCATACACTTCACGTATGATTAACCGGCTCCATTGTGCAATCCTAAGCCGATCACATAATCAAACTAGTATTTCAAAACACTTAGTGACTATAGATTTCCTTATTGATACATGACATATTCTCTGTTTATTCATTTTCTCTGTTCATTTCTTAATATACCTTGATATCAGTTTATTTATCCATCATGTACTACTTTTCTATTACTGTTTTATAGTCCTTATCATGTATTGAAACTGCTATTAGAATTGTACTCGTTCAATCCTGACTGGATAATATTTCAGGTAGCACTTAGAAGGACCCGTGTCCCATCTATTATAGATTTTAGAAAATAGCTTCGAGCCTGATTTACCTCCTGAAGGATCGAGGAAGGCCCAAGCAGGAGACCTAGTTATAACAATAGTTAGAGTTTGCAGACTTACTATAGTTGTATGAGTTATGAATACAAGATTTGTACTGTAACCTTTATACACATATATATACTACAGCATGTTTTCACCTACCTTAGTTTTGTGATTGAGTATAATATTTGTTCCCTTTATATTATGAGGTGTTGGTTATACAGTATTAGTTCCAGACAGCGTTCTACCGCCGACACTGCGGCGTAGACACTGCGGCGTAGGCTGGACGTACCCACGCACTCGTACCCAAACACCCGGGTGCGGGTCGTGACAATTACCACGACAAGGATATTCCAATTTACACTACAAACTTCGAGACGCCGAAATCGATGTTGTATCCACGTTCTCGTGTATGTGGTCCTGTCATGTCGACATTGGTTTCCAATTATAATAAAGATGCCTAGATTGCATACATTATGTAAATCAATGTAGATAATTATGAAACTATTGTTTTAAAAGACATGATTGTAATATAGATCTAAATACTATCGGCATTCCCCCATTTCATCTCTTCGGGAAGAGCCATGTCGTACATGTCCAGGCATCAGACAACTGTCACGTGTCACAAAAACACTGGAATAGTTGTAATGCTTGAGAAGCTCTCATATTGCATGCTTCCCTAATCCCTATGTTGCACGGATACAGAGAGCACAACATTATACAACATAAAAACCGATATGATAATACAGCAATTCTGGAAAAGTACTAGTAGGATATGGCACTGCATTGGTATGCAATAATTAAAGATGTTAACAATAGGATTTATTTATTATTAACCAAAATAGAAAATAATTAGAAAAAGGAGAGTAGTATTCGAACAAGAGTAATGTAAAATGTGGCTAACTTGCAATGTGAACATGTTTCGCGGTTACTTAGTCCGATGTATGTTCAAAATTCAAATGGAGTGCACTTAATCATTACAAAGGGCACATCTAGCTGTCTGTCATTTGCATGTCCTACTGAATAAGCTAGTTTCTATTTGTAAGTGCTTCTCCAGGTAGCACAGATAATCATGCTCTATACATGCAGCACATCAAAAAGTCCATATACGCGTACTTTGCAACCATGGCACAGATATGCATGCATCATGCTTGTATATATGGATGTATGAATTATAACTTCAAGAATTGGATAACAAACTTTGAGGTGCAAAAAGAGCTATAGAAGGAAGAAAAAATATATGTTTCAGTTTAGTCCAAACAATAATTTCTGGTTTATCTCATAATAGAACAAAGATACCTCATGTTTTCTTTTGCGCAAAGACTTGTGCACTCTAGTTTTCTCTTCAGGAATAGACTCGGAGCTCTTCTTATCTGATTCTCTGCGCTTATGAAAAGATTCACTAGTTTCAGAAAGTAGAGAAGTTATCTTAGAAGTGTGACTGGGACCATCCCCAGTTTCTTTAGCCTTCCGTGACCTAGACCTCTTTTTCTTATCTAACATGCTACTTTTTAGCCTGTCTTTCTTGGATGATTGCGAGGACTGCACTACTGAAAGAGCATGTTTCCGTCCTGGCACTTTACTCCTACGCAAATTGAATCTTCCTTTGGAAAGTTTGTCATTTGCCTCTGAGTTCAACATTTTTAAAAGAGGCTGATTTTCCTTATAAGAACTTGTCTTTCCATGGGAAGACGAGTTTGACTTCTTCTTCATCTTAATGTCTGCTTCTGTGGAAATTCCATCCTTCGATCCACTGTCACTCAAGTCAGGCTTCTTCTTCATCCTAATGTCTGTAGCTGTAGGAATTACATCCCTCAATCCATCATCACTTGAAGGGATAGACTTTTTGCTATAAGATATATCTACTTGGGAGGACTCTGACTCCTCAATTGGTGAGGCTCTGGAAGTAAGGATAGCTTTTTCTTTGTTATTTAATTTGTTCTTTTCGGGAATGGAATTTTTCCCAGAAAGCGATGCCTTTTCATCACCAGATAATCTATCTGTAATTCTGGATTTTTCAAATTTGCTCTTACTTCTGGCTCGCCTTGTATTCGCCTCCACATTGCTTGAGGGTTTCATATCATCTTTTAGCTCAGAACAGCTAGGACAATACCACTTCCCAGATGGAGCACGCTTTTTGCCATGGAAAAACACATAAAATGATCATTAGTTTAAACTAACAAAAAAAATCAATAAAATAAAGTCCTAATGACAACTAAAAAAAGCGGATGGATGGAGCAAAATTCATATACCTTGAGGGGAGGATTAAGACACTCAAGATGATAGGTTCGAGGACAGGTATCACAGCACAGCAAGTTGCCACCAAGGTCACATTTTTCACATTCAAAAAAATACTGTTAACACAAAAAGGAAACAGAAGACACAATGAGAAAGAGAAAACAAGGTTAGAGACTCTCGTGTAGAGGTAAGAACATCTTTGCCAATTGCCATATAAGATTTTGCAATCCCAAAGATCCAATGGACTTCCCAAAAGTATGGAGATTAAAAAAAACGAAAAGAAACCGAAATGAAATATCATAGGCCTGATTTGACGGCCTGTAAGAAGTTATTTCTAGGGCTTCATTTTGGTGACAGTACCAAAGTGAGAAATTACTGTTTTTGCATATATTCATTATGACCTCACTCTGTTCTTCCATAGTAAAAAGTACAAAGAATCGTATCTCCTAATGTAAGGAACATGTCCGCTTTCTAACCTTCGTATCGTTACCCATATAGCAAAAACATTCCAGAAATAACCTCAAACTTCTTCTCTTCTTTTATATTTTGAGAGAATATTGTCTTGATGAAGAAAAAAAATCTATTACAAAACACAAAAACTCTACCACAGAGCAGTATCTTCTGAGTTCAATGTCAATCCCTCTTATCGTTAATTTATCATGTAATGTAAATTAAAGGGAAATGAGAATTTTATGGTATATTGCAGAAGATGAAGCCGCCGATGTTAATTAATCTGGACTCGTGTGTTAAGCTTAACAGTCCTAATACATGTTGGATACACCATTAAGGCTGTCCAAATACCTTTAAAAAGTCGAGGCATAATTATATGCCAAGTAATAGGAGTATTTAATGTGGGTACTGCTTGCATTGAGGTATCCAGTTTCCTTTTATTTCAAGAAGCCGCCTACTCATGCATCAAAAGGGAGGTTGTTTACCCATTGAATAGGCAATAGACAAGGCCCAGAGTCTACTACAGATTCAAAGTACTGTAGCACGGACACGGGTACGACACAACAGCATGGCATATATTTGGGTGTCCTAGTGCATTTTGGAGTTTCGGAGAAGTGTCTGATATCTCTGTGTCCGACATGGCACGGGCACATTTTTGGAGCGTCCGTGCTTCCTTTCAAACAAATCCAAAGCACGTACTCCAGTGACGTCTCAATTCTAATTAGGAGCATACAAACACTCAATGGAAGAATCATGTCACCCATGTGGAGAAAACATTCATGTATTCCTCAAGATGCAGGCATAAAGAAATATAGCTAACCCCCTTGAGACCTTCTTGTTGTCTCCAACTACAACTAATGATTTGGGCATACACTCGTCTATATCTTACCTACGAATGTTTGGTAGTTCTAATGCTTGATATATTAGATATTGTGAAAAAAATTGGTTTTGTTCAAGCCACACCAACGGCTCATAGTTCATGGGTAATGTGTGGGAAGAAATTTCTCTCTTAGACAATAAAGAATTATTCTTAAGAAAACTGAGGGAGAGATCATAAAGGATAGACTTCATTGTAACAAAACAGAGAGGACCAGGTGATGCAGAGGAGCGGAGGTCGGAGACAAGAGCCTGGTACCGAGGCAGTCACCAGGGAGGGTGTTGACAGAAATAAGGTTGATGTGCGACTCAATGCGAGTGAAAGCCAAGGATTGGTAAAGACTTTATAAGGCTTTTGTCTCAATTCACATTTAGCCGTGAGCAATCAACATTTGTGATCTCGTATATTTCGCTTATCGACATTTTAATTAGTTTCCCCCTCATCTTTTTAGCAAAAAGTCCAGCAAGGCTATAAAAAGGGCAGTCCCACTTCACATGGTATCGATTGTTCTTCCTCTTGCTTCAGAAAGAGTTCTTGAAAGAGTGATAGTTGTTTGAGAGTTTTTTCCTCCTCCAGTTATCCTAGTGTCAACCATCCGTCGTCTCTCTATCTTTTTAAGAGCAAATACAGAATGGTCAAGACTCAAGAGGTTTTTCACTTGTACACTTTTGTTGGTCGCTCCTAAGAGCAACATTGTCTAAATTCTCAATGATGCATAACCATCTTTAATAGTGGCAAATTGGAATGTGAGGCGGACAACAGAGATGGGGCTTGCAAAAAAGCTAAGGTGTCCAGATCCGTCGGTTACTGGTTCCTTATTCAAGCATGGCCTCCCAGTTGAGGGTTTGCTTGCTAGTTATGTTTAACATATCTGCAAGTTGAGATAAAGGATCAAATAATTCTATTGAGTCATGCCTAACTTTTTGCATCCCTCTCAGAATTGAAATTGCCCTTTGTCGTCACCCCATAAGTTTTCAACCTCATCCCTGTTATATGACTACTTCAAAGAACAACACAAATGTGGCATTCTCATTGCAGCCAATAGTTTTGAAGAATAATATTAGTATGCAACAACTGTGTATGTGTGTGTGTACATGCACATAAACAACAATAACAAAGTCTTTATCCCAAACTTTTGGGGTCGGCTGTTTGAATCCGTTTCTTCCATTCAGGTCTGTGGTAAGGGTCGTGTCCTATGTAACATTAACAAAAAGCATATCCTTCTTTAACATGTTCATTTAGGCCTGCATATCCTTCTTAACATGTTCATTTATCCCTACATGTAGTCATGGCAGCTCCTTAAGTACCATCTTATCGCTTATCCTTACTAGGACAAGATGATTCTCTCATCTTGGAACATCTATTCGTTTGCGCGCATGTCCAAACCACCTAAGATGATTCTCTCATCTTGTCCTAAATTGGTATTACCTTTAACTTCAAACAAATTCGTTCATTCTCATCATATATTTTAATGTATTGTCGCCCATCCATCTTAGCATTCTCATTTCAACTACACTAATTTTTTGGACATTTTTTTAATTGTCCAAACACTCTGATAATGGATAGTCATATATATCATTTCAACTTCATAGGTATCTTGTGATGACAAAGTACTCCAGAAGCACTCCTTTATTTCAACCATCATGTTTTTAATTCTATGCACGATCCTTCTCGATCTCTCCATCATTCCATCATGATGAATGATTGATTCTAAATATCAAAAACTCTCACTCATGTGCATCTCTTTATATGTGTGTGTATTTGTGTGTGTTGTTAGCCTCAAACAATTAAGAAGGAACATGGTTCAAATGTTCACTTCATAGATGGATTCTTTAAAATTTTCGAAACATGTATTGTTCTTCTCTATATTCTTTCATAGTATATTCTTCTGAGTGCTGCTTTACTAACAGTAATCACCAATTCGAAGCTTGGATGAAGTTCTCTCTTATACTTTTAAGATATAGAAGCTTTAGAGGTTCAGCATTTCAGCTATATATCTATCTGTCTTGGACATACTAGCAATGGCATAAGATGGTACTTGTGAAAATAAACATATGCAAAATAATGTTTGGTTCAAATATTAACATGTCAAGGATCTTTAAAAGTTTCAAACATGTACCTTCCTCTCTATATTTAATTCATAGTATATCCTTTGCGTTGTTCTTTACAAAACCAGGAACCACCAGTTCACAGATTAGATGAGCTTAGCAGTTATACTTTTAAGAAATAAAAGTACTAGAGGTTTCATCATTCCAGCTATTTATCTATTTTGTCTTGGACATATTAGCAATGGCATAAGATGGTGGATGTGAAAAAAAAAACATATAGAAAATAATGTGAAGTGCTGAAAGAGAATCGCTTGTGTTATAATAACAAGATTTCAAATAAGAGGAAGGTCTTACCCCATCATGTCCTTTTAACTTATGACCAAATTGAGAAATGTTGATGTCTCCTTTCAGCTTTCTTTTAAAAGAAAGGCTCCTGGTCTTTAGAGTATCTGAAGTAAGGCTAGTCTTGCCATTAGCTACATCTAATCCGATAGAGATCCTTTTCCTCTTGCGCTTCGATACCCAGTTCCTATCTATCATGTTCTCTTGCAGAGAACCGTTTTCACTCATGTTTGGAGTTTATATCCTGCATTCATAATGAAAGTGCACAAAACATGAGAATCATCCATCCATGTAAATTAACTTTATTAATACATGCTACTCGAAAAGGCAAGCGGTCGAAGCAAGTATATCATGTAAACCGGTCTGTATTAATAACAACTTAAAACATCTTTTATGCTGCTGAAAAACACAAAAGGCCTACTAATCACTCTGCAAAATAACAAGATCATCCAGCACGAGACACTTTCATTGTTTACCAATTGCAAAATGCCAAACAACTAGTAGTTCAACTGGTTAACATTGAATCAATCTGAATTAACTTTATTAATACTTACTAGTTGAAAATTCAAGTAGTGGTAGTCATAAGTTACATTTGCTATGTGACTTACACGTGCAAAAAGCAAATACCAATATAATTTAACAGTATCATTCATTTCCTTCATGCTACCTTACTTGCAACCGGTTGCACTACTAGTTAGTGGGCCTTGAATCTATCTGACTTAACTATATTAATACATGAGTTTGAAATGCAAGCGGTTGAAGCAATTACATAGCGCAGACCGGCAGACCGGCATCGTATTAATAACATCTTACATACTAACGACACGTGCAAAACAAGTACTCCTCGCATCTGAAAAACAAGAGTGCCAAGTATCTTTATTATGTTTGTGCAGAAAAGCATGGGGCATGTACATTGTTTACCAATTGCAAAATGCCCAACAACTAGTAGTGCAAAATTAACTTTATTACTACATATTAGTCGAGAATTCAAGTGGTAGTATAACACACTTGCAATGCTACCGGCGTGCGCACAATAACAAGTACAGATCACATTGCAACTCACAAGATCCATTCATTTCCTTCATGTTGCCTTACCTGAAACTCTACTTTAGTCCACATGGACAAGGCAACAAATATAGGAATCCCAAAGCCTATATGAGTCAAACAACAAGCTTGACCAAAATACTAACAACAGAATTCTCTAGAACAACCACATATTGATGGATCCAGTTGGCCAACCCAGAACTCCTACCAAACCCAGATGTAACATTATAAAACCTGCTACTAGAAAATTCAATTGGCCGAATCAAATTCGTAACGCGAACCGGCAATGTAGCCATGTATTAATAACAACATATCTGCTATGCTACTGACGCTCAAACAAGTACTAATCGCATTGCAACAACATTTACATTGTTTACCAGTTGCAATATGCCCAACAACTAGTAGTCCAACTGATAGACATTGAATATATCCGAATTAACGCTATTACTACATGATATTAGAAATTTCAAATGGCTGTATTTATAGCAACTAAACACATTTGCTAGGTTGACGACAATTTAAAACAAGTAACAAGTGCACTGCAGCTAACAAGATCATTCATTTCCTTCATGTTGCCTTAGTTGCAACTAATTGTACTGTAAGTTCAATTAGATAAGGCAACAAATATAGGAACCCACAAAAACTATATAACTCAAACAACAAGCTTCATCAAAATACTCACGAATATAATTCTGTATAATAGAAGATAAATCACTCCAACCACATATCACTCTTGCAAATAACCCCTTCCACTTAAGATATGTGCTTATATCCTGCATTCATACTGGCAGTGCAGAAAAGTATGAGAAATTTGACCATCTTATCACTACTTGCAAAATGCTCAACAAGCAGCAGTGCAACTGACTGACCCAGAATCTATGTGAATGAACTTTCCTTGTACATGCTACTCGAAAATGCAAGCAGTTGAAGCAAATACATAGCACGAACCAGCTCCGTACTAATAACAACTTAACACATCTGACATGCTACTGACACGTGCAGTACAACAAGATCATCCACATTCTTTATTATGTTAGTGAAGAAAGGCACGAGACACAGAGGCGGATTTATTAAGGGGCCAAGAGGGGCCACAGCCCCCCAATTTTTTTAAAAAATGTCGATTACTATATAGAAAAAAATTGCACTTTTAAAATATATATTAGTTCGAGACTAATCTCTTCTGCTTAATGCTTTACATATTTTGAATACATTTTATGTACAAATATTTCCTTCCTCTTTTGTAAATATTGACTTTGTTTTTTTGCTATTGAAGTTTAATTAACATGAGAATTTTAAGGATTTCTATATGTAGTAGCACGGCCTCCCCAAGATTTTAATCATGGCTCCGCCCCTTACGAGACACATCCATTGTTTACCGATTGCAAATTGTCCAACAACTAGAAGTTAAACCGGTTAACATCGGATCTATCTGAATTAACTTTATTGCTACATGTTACCCAAACATTCAAACAATCGTACTTATAGCAACTAAACACACTTTCTATGCAACCGATGCGCACAAAAACAAGTACCACTTGCACTGTAACTAGCAAGATGATTGCCTTACTTGCAACCAATTGCACTACTAGTTGTTGCCTTGTTGTTACTTGGGCATTGAATCTATGTGGACTAACTTTAGTAATACATGCTACTCGAAAATGCAAGTGGCTAAGTCAGTACATGGCGAACAAGCACCATATTAATAACAAAAGGAGTACTAGTCTCTCCAAAAATAACAAGATCATCTATTTTTCCTTCATATTACGTTACAGAATAAAAGCAAGAGACACAAACCATTGTTTGTCCACCAATTGCAAAACGCCCAATAACTAGTCGTGCAACTGGTTGACGTTGAATCTATCTGAATTAACTTTATTACTACATGTAACTCGAACTTCCAAGCTATCGTATTTGTAAAAACTAAAACACATTTGATGTTCTAGCAATGCTTGAAAAAACCAGTACAAATAGCATCACCCACTAACAAGATCATTCATTTCCATCATGTTTCCATACTTGCAACTCATTATACTGAAGTCCAAGAGGATAAGGCAACAAATATAGGAACCTCGGAGCAAGGTTTTAAGTATCGGCCAAAATCAAATACCGAAACCAACCTCTGAAACCCTGCCAAGACTATACTCATAGGAAGGCTTTGAAACCGATACCGAGCCCAATTTCTTGAACGTTGCCCCAAAGCCTATATAACTCAAAGTTTACCAATCGCAAAATGCCCAACAACCAGTATTGCAACCAATCAGCATTGAATCCATTTGAACTAACTTCATTACTACACCTTACCAGAAAAATTGAGCTGTCGTATTTATAACAACTTAACACGTTCACTACGCCACCATGTGCGCAAATAACCAAAAAAATCGTTCGTTTCCTTCACATTTCGCCACTCGCAACCCATTCTATTGAAGTCCAAAGCCGACACGACCCAAAACAACAAGCTTGACCAAAATACGCACAGATCGACCACTCCGACCAAATATCGGCGGATCCACCGCACAAATCCGCAATTCCTCACGGACCCAGATGGGAAATCACAAGCATCTTCAAAATTTGGGGCAAAATCCCCAAAACTCGACCAAATCGGCACCAATTGCAACAAGAATCAAGACCCACATTTATTCTAGCTAGCAGATCAATTCGAGACAGGGTATTTATACCTCTAGGCGACGATGACGAAGAGCGGGCCGGCCACCATGGCTTTGGGGGTTAGGTCTAGAGAGAGAAAGCTAAAGACTTTGGCTCTCTCTCTCTCTCTCTCTAAATACTTTCTCTCTCCTCCTCTGTGGTTCGGTCTTCGAGGACGAGGTGAATATCATTGTTGTGGATACCATGCCGCCAGCCAATGGGAGCCCGACACGTGGACGCGGCGGTCTACGTCTCGGTGAATGGCTGTGACAGCGACGGGGGCCTGTTGGTGAGGGTGCTCGTTAGGTGGGGGGTTTTGTGAAATTTTGCCACTTTTTCCTTCTTTGGGGATTTATTCGGTGTTTGGTATTAAAAACTAAACTGCAAATCGAAGAAACCTGCTGACATGTGGGTCCCACCAGTGCTTGGATGAGGGGGCTACAACTTACAAACTTTACTACTTTTGCTTGTGCATCTTGGATTCACTCTCTTTTCTTCCTTTTTTTTTTCTTACATGTGCGAAATAGGAAAGTATAAAGAAATTCCAAATAACCGCTTTTGTTGTTCATAGATGTGTAAATTGTATCATTGTTTTTAATCTTATGTTTATTCGTCTAGTAATAACAATTGGAAAGAATTTTGTGGTAATAATAAATCATCTTAATGGAGGTCCATGATTTCCTTTTTCATGTTGAAAATCTAATTGTTCGTATTTTATATTGAAAATGAGGAAAAAATAATTGCAAGGTCATTATTTAGACATCATTGATGAGATCCTAACATAAGTTTGTACCTAATTAATACTTGTTTTTGTCATAACATTTAGGAACTAATATTAATTAAATTGTTTTCAAATTCAACGATTGTATTGCCAAGAAGAAGGAAAAAAAGTACGAATAATTGGATGTGGGATTTATTTGTGCCAACCAAAAAAGCATAAAATAACTGCAATTACTTGATTTCTAATTCATTAAATTCTTTTACTTGGATTTTCTTTAACAGATGTCAACTGAACAAAGCCCAATACTCATACATACGAATGGTTACCAGGGAATTTAAGATTCCAACCAGGCATGTCTCTAGCATGAAGAAGAAAGAAAAAAGTCTTAGAGAAAAAAGTTTAGCATGAGCACCCTTGACTTTTTCAAGAATGTTAGGTTTCTATTGGAATTAATTACAAGGGGCTTGTGAGCTGGTTGAAGAGTATACTTTGGCAAAGGGTGCTACAGGTACAGTGACATTGAACTGATCAACTAGACCTAGAGGTGTTTAGTAGGCCGGCTCAGGTTAGAACTGACTCAGGGATAAGTTCTACAAGTTTTTGAATTTGGATAACCGTCCTCTGTTTTGATCTGCAAGATATCAGGGTCACGAGTGACTTTCCATTATCAGCCCATATTAAGGGTCAAGGACAACTAAATTAATTAGCTCCGGCTAAGGTAACCTAAATCCTCAGGTCGGCTCTGGTTCTACTTGGATTTGACCGAGTTTGATTGGATTTGGGATATGTCGGTTCAGGTCAGTCATGAGAGGGGCCGATTAGAGCCGGACTTAGAGCTAAAAGTCCAAGTTTTGAAACAAACTGGATCTCACAAACGACACACCGTCGGATCTGGATCTGCTCATTTTAATAAGTGGATAAGATCTAAAGTTTCGATTTCGACAGTTTGATTGTGCCTAGACCTAAGTTAACTTATGGAAGATATATTTAGTGCCTTCACTATCCCATTTTGTTGGATGGACAAAATCTTGAGGCTATTCATTGCTAAAAGCTAAAAAAAAATAGTTAGAATTTTGCTAGAGAGTCGTTAAAGGAGTATGAAGGAGAGCTCGTTGGAGATCTCGCTAAGGAGAATGTTGCAGTTTGCTTTGTAATTATTTTGTAAGGTTATCTTATTTATCCAATAAAATTTTATTCTCTTATTCCGTAGAGTAGGTCGATCTTGACCGAACAATGTAGATCTTTATGTGTTTTATGTTTATTGCTCGGTTATTATTGTACTTTATTTTTCTCGTCGAGTCCATTTAATTTTGTTCAAAAAAAAAACTATGGTGTATGTTCACCCTTACACTCAAATGTTTGTCACGTGTTATTTTTATGTAACCTAAAACCATTTTTGAAATGGTTTTGTAAGAGCATCCTTAGTAAGGCTCATATCCGGTCCCATTTCTAGATTCAGAATTTTCGGTTTCATCCCAAGTTGATTTTGTAGAATAGTAAGTTCCATCCATAGTCCCAAATTTTATATTTTCGGTCACATCCGACCCATGTGCGCTATAGGTTGGGCCTCCCAATTTCTAAATTCTAGATTGTATGAACCAATTTTGTAGAATAGTAAGTCCCAATTTGGAGCCAAACTTTCTAGATTCTATATTTTACATTATTTTTTTCTCACATCAATTTTTGACCACACAATCTTTGGGATCGAAGTTCACTTTATCATTTTCTACTATTCTCGTCCAAACCCAACCCATTTTACATTTACCTTTTTTTTTAAAATTTTGTGTCCCGGATTGCATTGGAGAGTCCCAATGCTCTAAACATCCAAAGTGTTTTGACGCATATTTGGCAATTGGTAATATTTGACCCCACGAATGTAATTTTGAACCGAATCGAACCAAACCGAACTCTATTGAAGATAGCATGCAATTTACCTTACCTACCTCGTGGTCATCTTGTTCATGTGGACCTAGTCTAAAAGTGTAAATGCTGACCAAGAATCAAGAATCAAGAATTGAAGAAGAAGAAGAAGAAGAAGAAGAAGGAGGAGGAGGAGGAGGAGGCTTTATTAACTTGCCATGCTAGTCGAACAAGGCCGAGTAGTAGTGCAGCAGACTCCAGGTGCCCAGCTGGAAGAAGGGTCCGTTGTGGTTCGCGTCATGCTCGACCACCGAAACCTGCAGTGCAGCAGCTTGATCGCCACCAGGACTCTACCGACACGCCAATGCACTTGGCGCTTCGCTTGGCTGATGATCGATCGAGGAGGCCCATGGCGGACTCGAGCTCCAAAAGGCGGCTCGCGTCGTCGTGGGCGCTGATGACTCCGGTGATTCTGTGATGCCCCGGGCGGGCCGCGGGACGGACGCACGCACGCACGCGAGCGCCTGGATCGATCAAAGAAGGCCACTGGAGATCATGGGACATGCCGAGGTCGACGATGTGCAGCTAGATGGTCCTGGTCCTGGACCTGGCTTGCCATATGGCCTCGGTCATCGGCTGCCATGAAGCCGAAAGCAATGTAGCCAAATCTAATAAATCTACCCTGCAATATAATCAGTTCTTTAATATATACATAAATTATCACCAAGATCCAATAAATTAATCAACTCCAACTTCTAAATTTATTACATTAAATGAAACCAAATAACACTAAATTAAATCTATGGAAGAAAAAAAAAATATAGGTTCATACTCTTCTTGTTTTTTGATGTGCAAAATTGACAACTAAAAGATACCAAGATAGTTCAATGATTAGTAGTCGGCGGCTTCTCACTACTTCAGGTGGGTGACGTCCGGCGACAGGTTATCGATTGCTATCGTTGATCGTAAGCGAAGCATGACCAAGTGCAATACGGAAGAAATAGCCAACATGATAATGATCAGTCTTAATAGGACCTAGGTTAATTTCTATTTTCTAATAATTAATTTTTTTTCAAATTAAGGCCCTTTAGGGAAGGAGATCCTAGACGGCTGCGTAGCCCGCCTCCCCCGGAGCCGGCTCTGATCGCCGATGGAAAAAATAATATGAGCATTTAACTTTTATGACACTACTTTTACAGTTAATTTGTCTATGCTACACTCCAATTGATACATAAAAATCAATCTCCTTCATCAAAATCAACATCGACACGAGTTCCATCGCTTCAAAGTCTAGACATCAACATCGACATGAGTTTCATCGCTTCAAAGTCGAGACATGTTCATGGATAATCAAATTGAAAAGATTGTTATTTTTTATTTGGTTGATCATGTTATCTTTGATTTGACACGTAAGATGTATTAAAGATGATGTGCTTGCCTATCGACTACTAGACACAAAATGTAGCAAATGAGACATGAGAAATGGAGGAAGAAGAAGAAGGCCTCGCAGACTCGACTTGTAAGCCCCCTGATTTTCAGAATTTTAAATTTGGATTTTTCCCAATTTTTCTGAAATTTTCGGGAATTGAAACCTAGGCCTTTGTTGATTTAATGATTTTTAATTGTGGTTAATTCATATTAAAATATTATGAAAATAATATTTTATGGTGTAAAATGGAAAACCGGACATGTGGTATTTTTCGGTGTATTTATTGGACTCCAGAATCATTTTTAAAGTCCGGAAAACCGAAGTACATTTAATCTGAATTAAACCCGTGCCAACGCCCGACATCCCCATGAGAGCCGAAGCCAAGCCCAAGGAGCGTTGACCTAGCCCAAATCCTAGGTGAAACCCTAGCCCAATTTGTGTATGTATAAATACATAAATTTTCTAGTTTTTCTCCACAAAACAAAAATAAAAAGAAAAGAAAATCCTAACCTAACCCTAACCCTGAGCCGCCGGCCGCCGGCCGCCCTCTGTCCGCCGACCCTCCGCCCTAGCCGCCGAGCGACGCCCCACGACCATCTCCTCCTCCGCACTTCAGCCCGCTCGGCCACGCGCCCCCGCGCCGCTCCGGCGACGCTGTGCGGCTGTGCACCCGCTCCGTCCTCATCCTGACCGGAACCCCCCGATCTCGACACAGCTCCTCCCACCTCGACGTCGAATCCCCCTCCGGCGACCTCCCTCCCGTCTCCGACCACCCGGCGCTGCAACCCAGAACCTCCGGCGACCTCCCTCCGAACCACCAGCGGCCACCTGCCGGACCTAGAACCCTGTCCCAGTTCAAATCGAACCCGAGCCCTAATTTTCTCCTCCGTCCAGGCGAATCCGGCCGCCGCAGCGTCTGAATCCGGCCGCCCAGAACGTCGACGACCACCCAGAACCGGCGCTGCCTCCGCCTGCACCCCAGGCCGACTCCGGCAGACACGGACACGATCCAGAACGCGAGTACAAGCCTGGACACGGCTTGGACGCGGATCCAGGACACGAGGACTCGAAATTGACACGCACAAATCGGACTTCTTGAACCCTGTTCAGGTACCCATAACTTTCGACTCGTAGCTCTGTTTCATATTCCGTAAATTCCATCGCGTAGCCTATATGACCCCCTCGGTGCCCGTGCAACCCGCTCGGGGCATCGCGACCTGTGGTGATCGCGAGCCGCGATCCAAAAACAGGAAAAATAACACCCCGTTTCACCCCGGAACTGAGTACGCCCCGCCAAACGGGACGACTTGGTCGCACGCGGTCTTTACCGAATCGTGCGTGACGTTGATACGGACGTGTGGGATTTCGCAGAAGTCGATTCGAATGTGCGTGCACACCGAAATCAACGCGTATCCGCCGACACCGCCCCGTATCCGTCGATTCTGGAACACGCTGTAACTTTGTGTACACACGTCGGATCGAGACGAAACTTGCGCCATCGGACTCGTAGCAATACGCTGGTCCTGTGACCCAAGTTTGGTTCGATTCTGAGAACGTTGATAGAATCGCGTATCGTGGGCCCCATAGGCTCCACTTGACGGGCGATTTTGTGATCGGCTCATCGGAATCCAATTCTGGAAGTTCCGTTGGGTTCGTATCATCGTTCCTGACTTGTTGACACTAAGTTTGACGAATTTGGAGACCTTTGACCCTGACACACTTTTCGGTGCAAAGTGGCCCACATGTGGACCACGCTTTGGCCCGAAAATGTCATTTTTGCCCTTGTGTCCAAACTGGACTTAAGGACAGGCGTTTTTAGCTAATTGATATTTTCTGAATCTAATGGTGATGTTTATTTCAGCAACCGGAGTAGTACCTGCAATTCCCACTGAGACCAGAGCTACAGTTGGAGCCAGGACCCCAGGCAAGTGTACCTTGCCAAACTCTGCAGTATTGTTACATATTTTTCTTGCTTCATTATATTGCTGTGCATGCTTGACCTAGGACTGTGTGACGTACTTAGCGTCCGATTATTAGTCGGGTACCAACACTATATGCGGTGTTGGGTACGGTCATCTAGAGATGGACATTCGTGACCCCCTTTACATTCTCGTAATTGTCTTACCTAGTACATCATGACCCAGGACACTTGACACTATTCATGAGACAGGATCTTCCTGAGATATTCATGGTGATTCTGTATAGGATACAAGACTTGACAGAGATATTATATTCTTAGATACTTTATGACTTGTTGCATTAGATATGATCTTGCGTGACATGGACATGGGACGTGTGATTACATTGGGTGGGGAGAGACACACAGGCTACAGGTTGATTATTTATATTATGACAGCGTCTCAGTCTTTCTCTGAGCTAGACGACTGCTGGTGTCTTAGTCTCACTACGAGCTAGACAACCACATGATATCACTGCTACCGGCTCCCCGACACAGAGCTTGTAGTGGTTTCAGCCTGAGTTCTTGTGCTGCTCTCATCTTGCATATCACTTAGCTGGTTATTTAGTGTTTTCCTATTGTTCCATTTATTGCTGGAGAGACACACATGCTACAGGTTGACTATATTATGCCGGCGTCTTAGTCTCACTACGAGCTAGACAACTACATGATATCGCTGCTACCGGCTCCCCTACACAGAGCTTGTAGTAGTCTCAGCCTGAGTACTGGTGATGTTCTCACCTGCATTTTACATAGATGGTTACATTTTTACCCTATTGCTTTATTTATTGCTGTACTGCATTTATTTTGGCATGAGCTTTCTTGTACCTTGCTATGTCCCCTGAGGACCTGGATCCGGATTTTGTCCCCAGATATTGCAGACGAGATCAACCCAGAGTTATACAGGACATGAGCATTAGCAGGAGCAGACACCGGAGCAGTACCGGATCCAGTAGACGAGTGATCCCCGAGGTTATCTTCTGAGTATATCTACTGTTTCCATACTCAGTATTTGATGTAGTTATCTTTATTCTTGTATCTTAACAGATGTATCAGACTCATCATCGGGTTATTCCCGAGTTTATATTTTATTGAGTTATGATCTTGCCTATGATTCTGATATTGCTGTATTTATTCTGTGGATGAGATTAGTATATTCAGACCCCATATTGTTGTTTTTACAGCTTAAGTATGCCCTGATGGATCCATTAAATTGGGTTGTCCATCGGTGCGTGCTGCTGGCCATTGCCACGTGTTTAGTCCCTCGGTATTTTGGGACTGGGGCATGACACGACTAGAGCAACCATTTAAAAGTAATAGCATCTCAACTTAAGGACAGATCAGAGAGAGAGAGAGAGAGAGAGAGAGAGAGAGAAAATCAGTGCACGACCACTGTTTGTGGTGAAAAAAACGAAAGAATGAAATGTATTCAAGTGGGGGTTTATACGAAACCCGTTTTCTTTGGTTTACAAACAAACTTGTACAATTTAATCCTATACGAGGATGTGGAAGTACAATTTATAAATCTGGGTAAATATTGCTATAGGTGTCTGATCTGCAGTCGATCACTTTAGCCCTTGGACCACACGATGATGAAGAAGTGCCGTAGAAGACGGGAAGTAGCTTCGAAGGTTACAAAGGAGGGTGGATGTACGATGCCAAAGTCGTCGATCCCTACTCTTTGCCTGAGCTCCGGACTCCTCTCTCTCGAGGACTCTTTGACCTCTCCAATGTTTCGACCCACGGTTCGATCTTCCTTTTAAAAGTTCGACCGTTGATCAATTTCTCTCCCTGTTCAATTTCTCCTTTTAAAAGTTTGACCTTTGATCAATTTTTCGACCTGTTCCTCTGTTGATCGAGGTCTCTATTTATAGAGTTTTAGTGACAGTGACCACTCAGTCAGTGTAAAACCCGAGGAGTGGACAGCACAGCACCCTTTTACACAACGGTTAAAATAACCAATGCCTACGTATAGATGATCTTTTGAATGAGCGTGTGACGCGGGTCCAACTAAGGGACAAAACGCGTATAACTGCTACGAAGATCACGGCGTAAAAGCCACGCAGGTAGGTATCCCTCGTGTAGAAGAGGTTGGCGTAGAAGCCAATGTCTGTCACCATGGCATAGAAGCCAAGTAGGCATAGAAGCCGAGTAGGCGTAGAAGCCGAGTAGGCGTAGAAGCCGAGTGGGCGTAGAAGCCGAGTGGTCATAGAGGCCGAATGGTCATAGAGGCCGAATGGGCGTAGGAGCCGAGTAGGTGTAGGAGCCGAGTGAGCACAGAAGCTGAATGGGCGTAGAAGCCGCTGCGTAAGGTGCCAGAGCGCTGATGTGGACGTCTTAGCCGAGTAGGCGCAGAAGATATAATCAAATCCCTTGCATTAAATGCAGAGATCTGCCACCATCCTGTGCATTAAATGCAGATGCTTGTCTTTAATATTTGCCATCATTCTGCATATTAAATGTAGATACGCGTCTCGAATCCTGTGCGCAGAGTAGCTGCTGACGTGGCAGGCTGTAAGCCCCCTGATTTTCAGAATAATTTTAATTTATTTTCCCCAAAAAATTTTAGTATTTTTCTGGAAGACGAACCAAGGTAATTGTGAGTTAAAGATTTTTAAATGCTATTAATTAGTGTTAAAATATTATGGAAATAATAATTTATGGTGTAAAATGGAAAATCGGACGCAGGGTATTTTTCGGTGAATTTATTGGACTCTGGAAACGCGTTTAAAGCCTTAAAAACTATTGGATGGCTAAACCAAACCAAACCCAAACTAAACCGAGCTAGACCCAAACCAACCCTGTTTAAACCGAACCAAACCCAGCTTATTGGGTCGGGTCGGATCCGAGCCAAACCCGACCTGGACCCAAACCCGCATGGGAAAGCCCTAGGCCGCCGGAAATACTGTAGCAGTATAAATTCCCCTTTCCTTGGCGTGCGTGCCAGATCGAAACCATAGTTCCAGTCGCCGTCTTCTGAACAACCTCCCCCATCCGCCGAGTCCAGTGCCGACACCAAGCCGCGCCTGACCCGAGCACCTTTGCTCGACCTTTCCTCCGCCCGCGTCCGCCCCTCGACGCCCCGCCTCGAGCAGTCCCGCCGCCGAGTCCAGCACCCGACTCCCCCTCGACGCCTTACCCTGATCGCCGCCGCCCGCTGCCGAACTCACTCCCCTGCGTCTCCCTCCTCCTCCGCTCAGGTCGACGAGCAACCCCGCTGCCCTCGATCCCTCGACGGTAGTCTTCCCCCTTTGCTCGACATCGACCCCTTCCGCCGAGTCCAGCGCGACGCTGACCTGCCGGCCTGTGGTTCCCCGACTCCACGGGACAGCCACCCGAGCGCCGCCCTCTGACCGAGCCCCGGACGCGGCCGACCCAGGACGTAGTAGTGCCCCGTGACCGGACACAGCAACTCGATTCGGACACGAAGTTGACCCTCGGACACGTGGAATTCAGCGTTCACGGAGCCCTGTTCAGGTACCGTTTTCTCTCACCTCACAACTCCGTTTTAGTTTCCGTCAGTTGCTACGCGTAGACTGTATAACCCTCTCGGTGCCCGTGCAACCCGCTCGGTGCATCGCGTCCTGTGGTGATCGCACACCGCGATCCAAAAACAGGAAAAACAACGCCTTGTTTCACCTCGGAACTGAGTGCGCCCCGCCAAACGGGACGACTTGGTCGCACGCAGTCTTTACCGAAACGTGCGCTTCGTTGATACGGACGTGTGGGATTTCGCAGAAGTCGATTCGGATGTGCGTGCACACCGGAATCAACGCATATCCGCGGACACCGTCCCGTATCCGTCTATTCTGGAACACGCTGTAACTTTGTGTACACACGTCGGATCGAGACGAAACTTGCGCCATCGGACTCGTAGCAATACGCTGGTCCTGTGACCCAAGTTTGGTCCGATTCTGAGAACGTTGACAAAATCGTGTATCGTGGGCCCCACAGGCTCCACTTGACGGGCGATTTTGTGAACGGCTCATCGGAATCCAATTCTGGAAGTTCAGTTGGGTTCGTATCATCGTTCCTGACTTGTTGACACTGAGTTTGACGAATTTGGAGACCATTGACCCTGACACGCTTTTCGGTGCAAAGTTGCCCACATGTGGACCCCGCTTTGACCCGGAAATGTTATTTTTGCCCTTGTGTCCAAATTGGACTCAAGGACAGGCGTTTCTAGCTATTTGATATTTTTTGAATCTAATAGTAATGTTTATTTCAGCAACCGGAGTAGTACCTGCAGATCACATTGAGACCAGAGCTACAGTTGGAGCCAGGACCCCAGGCAAGTGTACCTTGCCAAACTCTGCAGTATTGTTACATATTTTCTTTGCTTCATTATATTGCTGTGCATGCTTAACCTAGGACCGTGTGACGTACTTAGCGTCCGATTATTAGTCGGGTGCCGACACTGTACGCGGTGTTGGGTACGGTCATCTAGAGATGGACATTCGTGACACTTTACATTCTCGTACTTGTCTTACCAAGTACACTTTGACCCAGGATACTTGACACTATTCATGAGACAGGATTTTCCCGAGATATTCGTGGTGATTCTGTATAGGATACAGGACATGGACATTATATTCTTAGATATAGTATGACTGGTTGCATTAGCTATGATCCCGCTTGACATGGACATGAGACGTTATGGTCATGATATGCGTGGTTACATTGGGTGGGGAGAGACACACAGGCTACAGGCTAATTTATATATATATATTTATTATGGTGAGGACTTAGACTCTGTATCAGAGCTAGGCACTCTATTAGTGTTATGTTTATTGTGAGGCCTCAGACTCTATATTAGATCTAGGCACTCTACTAGTGATATTACTGCTACCGGCTCCCCGACACAGAGCTTGTAGTGGCTCAGCCTGAGTTTTAGTGATGCTCTCATCTTGCATTTCACTTAGCTGGTTATTTAGTATTACCCTGCTTACTCATTTACTTTCTGCACTGCATTTATATTGGCTTGAGTTATTTTGTACCTTGCTATGTCCCCTGAGGACCTGGATCCGGATTCTGTCCCCAGGATTAGTAGAGGAGATCCACCCAGAGTTATACAGTATAGGAGCATTAGCAGGAGCAGGTGCCTACATTGGAGCAGAACCAGGATCTTAGGACGAGATCGTACCAGAGGACTTCTCCTGAGTATTGGCTTGAGATACTCATTTATTTCTATTCCTAGTTCTTTATTTTCAGTCTATTTCATTGATGTATCAGACTTGATCTCGGATTGTTCTCCGAGACACTTTTATTGAGATTTGTTAGTTTATTCTATTTCCATTATTCTGGTATTTGATCTGTGATTATCTGTTGTGGATGAGATTAGTATAGATTGTGACTTGTATCACTGGACCTACTTATTGTTATATTACAGCTTAAGCATGCCCCGATGGATCCATTAAATTGGGTTTGTCCATCGGTGTGTGCTGCTGGCCATTATCACGTGTCCGGTCCCTCGGTATTTTGGGACTGGGGCGTGACATGGTTTTTGTGGTGGCCCATGCAGGTCAACGACTAAATTGTTCGGTTTCAACTTAGGGACCGAGCAAGCCTGCGATAAGAATAGGATAAGTTTTTAGGATCTCGTCCACTTGCTTGAAACGTTCTTGATATCTATATCGAATTTAAATTAAATTCTTGACTTGCATCTTGCCTTGATTCCTGTGCGCCTCTTATAGTTTATTTTTGATGCAGAGCAATGGATTCACAAGCACGCGACGAGACTCCCGCAGGAACACCACAAGTTGCAGATGTCACCTATGACGATGAAATAATACCAGTCGGTGGAGGTCAACTAGAACAATAAAACAGTCAAGATACCTCAAGAGGTCGGCAAGACGACCTTCCACCTCCTCCGCAGTTCGTTCCACCAATGCATGTATTCCCACAAGGGCAAGCTATGGACGGGCAACAGATGTTTCAAATGATCTACGCAATGATGCAAGCTCAACAGCAGATCCAACATGAGACTTTGAGTCGCACCCTAGCATTTGTACTGGAGCAGGTGAATCTACCAGCATGACGACCAACGACGGGCTCTATCACCGATTTCCGGCAGCTGAAGCCCCGTACCATTTCTGGCAATGAGGGACCCACTGAAGTTCATGAGTGGCTCACCAACACACAACACCAGTTGGAAGCAGCTGAGCTTCCAAGAGAACGATGGATGACTGCCGTCAGAATGCAGTTAACGGATAATGCACATCACTGGTGGCTATCTGAGGAGACACGGCTCAGACCAGACCAAGTCACTTGGGAAGAGTTCTCTAGACTCTTTCAAGAGATGTACATCCCAGCGGTTGCACGATCAGAACTCAGAGACAACTTCAACCGCCTTATCCAAGGCAATATGACAGTGGAAGAGTACAACGCAGAATTCATTCATCTAAGTCACTTTGCCCCTACTCTAATCCCCACAGAAGAAGAGAAGGCCGAGAAGTTCTTCGACGGACTGAACTTCGAGCTACAGAGACTGATCGGATCCGTTGCACATACTTCTTACTCGGACGTCCTTGCAGCAGCCCGACGCATGGAGCGCGTCGTCAAGAGAGAGACCAACCTGAAGCGGCCTTCCACATCAGCACCAACCAGAGCCGCACAAGAAGAGTCTGCAAAGCGTCAACAGATAAATCCACCACCGAGAGCAGCCCCAAGAGCCTCATTCCTTCCTACTTGTTACTACTGTGGCAAGATAGGCCATATTGAAAAAGAATGCAGACGCAAGCTGGGAACGTGCTTAATTTGCGGATCCAGACAACACTTAGCCAGAGATTGCATAGCGCATCGAGGAGAAACACCGATGATTACCCGAGAAGCCTTACCAGCACCGGGAGGATATCAGCCGAGGCCACCCTTGGCACCACAAGCAGCACTCTTCCAGCAGGCCCAGCAGCAGCAGAGGAATCAGCTGCAAGAACATGAACAAGCTCCCGCGATGACTTTGGAAGACGCACAGACCCATGGAGTAGCTAATGCGCGTAATTTTTCGTAGTTAACTGTTTATCAATTTGTTTTATCTCGTGCCTATTGGTTCGTGACCTTAGCCTTAACCTATGTAATTTTGAACTTGCTTATAATTGATAACCGTAGAGATTGTCGAGCCTTTTGTTAATTGCTTATTTTGTTTTGTCTTCGTGAACTTGAATAATTTGTACCTCCTTTCATCATCATCTAGCGTACTTAAATTACTGTACTTGACTTATGCTGCTATTCTATAGCCTAGTTTTGCAAGCTTATTCTTTATCGAGCTTGTTCATGACATATGTATTAGTGGACATGTACACTAATACCATTGTCTATTCAGAATCAGTGTATTACGGTCTGATCAACCTTAGTGTATTTTGGTTCGCTCTTCGCACGACTACTTTACGTGGATTGAGTTATATAGTTGACTAGTATACTTGCCCTCTAGATATGACTGAGCATATCGTATCAGTTACATAACTGTACTAATATGAGCATGCGAACAAAGGATTACCAGAATAGGATTTCAATCCACAATTGTCTTGACAAATCCCATTTGAATTCGTTAAACGCCTTGATCCTGATACTTCTATTCTATTACCTCACCCTTGAACTCTTTCTTATTGATCTTCGTCTTCCCTTATTCCGGAAAGACGAAACCTCGTGCTTGGTATAAGTTGATATATAGACAGTACTAGATATACCCTACAGGCCGGTCGCAATGTTGATGACCCTCTACTATATGATTAAGGGAATATCATAGGTGATATGTTTGGTGGTAAAGACTTGAGGATTCAATAACATGATTAAATAAGTTGAGGCATAGCTTTATTAGATGTATAGCTTTAGATGATAGATGGGTAAATTCTAAGTTGGGTAGAGACCGCAATGTTCACTTGAGAGGAATCCTTTAGACTGTAATCAAGTGAGATTGGATAGAGAGAACCCTACCATAATTTAATTTCGAGGACGAAATTTTTATAAGTTGGGTAGATTGTAAGCCCCCTGATTTTCAGAATAATTTTAATTTATTTTCCCCAAATTTTTTCGGTATTTTTCTGGAAGACGAACCAAGGTAATTATGAGTTAAAGATTTTTAAATGATGTTAATTGGTGTTAAAATATTATGGAAATAATAATTTATGGTGTAAAATAGAAAACCGAACGCAGGGTATTTTTCGGTGAATTTATTGGACTCCGGAAACGCGTTTAAAGCCTTAAAAACTATTGGATGGCTAAACCAAACCAAACCCAAACTAAATCGAGCTAGACCCAAACCAACCCTGTTTAAACCGAACCAAACCCAGCTTATTGGGTCGGGTCGGATCCGAGCCAAACCCGACCCGGACCCAAACCCGCATGGGAAAGCCCTAGGCCGCCGGAAATACTGTAGCAGTATAAATTCCCCTTTCCTTGGCGTGCGTGCCAGATCGAAACCCTAGTTCCAGTCGCCGTCTTCTGAAAAACCTCCCCCATCCGCCGAGTCCAGCTCCGACACCAAGTCGCGCCTGACCCGAGCACCTTTGCTCGACCTTTCCTCCGCCCGCGTCCGCCCCTCGACGCCCCGCCTCGAGCAGTCCCGCCGCCGAGTCCAGCACCCGACTCCCCCTCGACGCCTTACCCTGATCGCCGCCGCCCGCTGCCGAACTCACTCCCCTGCGTCTCCCTCCTCCTCTGCTCAGGTCGACGAGCAACCCCGCTGCCCTCGATCCCTCAACGGTAGTCTTCCCCCTTTGCTCGACATCGACCCCTTCCGCCGAGTCCAGCGCGACGCCGACCTGTGGTTCCCCGACTCCACGGGACAGCCACCCGAGCGCCGCCCTCTGACCGAGCCCCGGACGCGGCCGACCCAGGACGCAGCAGTGCCCCGTGACCGGACACAGCAACTCGATTCGGACACGAAGTTGACCCTCGGACACGTGGAATTCAGCGTTCACGGAGCCCTGTTCAGGTACCGTTTTCTCTCACCTCGCAACTTCGTTTTAGTTTCCGTTAGTTGCTACGCGTAGACTGTATAACCCTCTCGGTGCCCGTGCAACCCGCTCGGTGCATCGCGTCCTGTGGTGATCGCACACCGCGATCCAAAAACAGGAAAAACAACGCCTTGTTTCGCCTCGGAACTGATTGCGCCCCGCCAAACGGGACGACTTGGTCGCACGCGGTCTTTACCGAAACGTGCGCTTCGTTGATACGGACGTGTGGGATTTTGCAGAAGTCGATTCGGATGTGCGTGCACACCGAAATCAACGCGTATCCGCGGACACCGTCCCGTATCCGTCTATTCTGGAACACGCTGTAACTTTGTGTACACACGTCGGATCGAGACGAAACTTGTGCCATCGGACTCATAGAAATACGCTGGTCCTGTGACCCAAGTTTGGTCCGATTCTGAGAACGTTGACAAAATCGTGTATCGTGGGCCCCACAGGCTCCACTTGACGGGCGATTTTGTGAACGGCTCATCGGAATCCAATTTTGGAAGTTCCGTTGGGTTCGTATCATCGTTCCTGACTTGTTGACACTGAGTTTGATGAATTTGGAGACCGTTGACCCTGACACACTTTTTGGTGCAAAGTGGCCCACATGTGGACCCCGCTTTGACCCGGAAATGTCATTTTTGCCCTTGTGTCCAAATTGGACTCAAGGACAGACGTTTCTAGCTATTTGATATTTTTCGAATCTAATAGTAATGTTTATTTCAGCAACCGGAGTAGTACCTGCAGATCACATTGAGACCAGAGCTACAGTTGTAGCAGGACCCCAGGCAAGTGTACCTTGCCAAACTCTGCAGTATTGTTACATATTTTCTTTGCTTCATTATATTGCTGTGCATGCTTAACCTAGGACCGTGTGACGTACTTAGCGTCCGATTATTAGTCGGGTGCCGACACTGTACGCGGTGTTGGGTACGGTCATCTAGAGATGGACATTCGTGACACTTTACATTCTCGTACTTGTCTTACCAAGTACACTTTGACCAAGGACACTTGACACTATTCATGAGACAGGATTTTCCCGAGATATTCGTGGTGATTCTGTATAGGATACAGGACATGGACATTATATTCTTAGATATAGTATGACTGGTTGCATTAGCTATGATCCCGCTTGACATGGACATGAGACGTTATGGTCATGATATGCGTGGTTACATTGGGTGGGGAGAGACACACAGGCTACAGGCTGATTTATATATATATATTTATTATGGTGACGACTTAGACTCTGTATCAGAGCTAGGCACTCTATTAGTGTTATGTTTATTGTGAGGCCTCAGACTCTATATTAGAGCTAGGCACTCTACTAGTGATATTACTGCTACCGGCTCCCCGACACAGAGCTTGTAGTGACTCAGCCTGAGTTTTAGTGATGCTCTCATCTTGCATTTCACTTAGCTGGTTATTTAGTATTACCCTGCTTACTCATTTACTTTCTGCACTGCATTTATATTGGCTTGAGTTATTTTGTACCTTGCTATGTCCCCTGAGGACCTGGATCCGGATTCTGTCCCCAGGATTAGTAGAGGAGATCCACCCAGAGTTATACAGTATAGGAGCATTAGCAGGAGCAGGTGCCTACATTGGAGCAGAACCAGGATCTTAGGACGAGATCGTACCAGAGGACTTCTCCTGAGTATTGGCTTGAGATAATCATTTATTTCTATTCCTAGTTCTTTATTTTCAGTCTATTTCATTGATGTATCAGACTTAATCTCGGATTGTTCTCCGAGACACTTTTATTGAGATTTGTTAGTTTATTCTATTTCCATTATTCTGGCATTTGATCTGTGATTATCTGTCGTGGATGAGATTAGTATAGATTGTGACTTGTATCACTGGACCTACTTATTGTTATATTACTGCTTAAGCATGCTCCGATGGATCCATTAAATTGGGTTTGTCCATCGGTGTGTGCTGCTGGCCATTATCACGTGTCCGGTCCCTCGGTATTTTGGGACTGGGGCGTGACACAGGCTGTTTGTCCTCCGCGGAGCGTAAGAAGCTCACGTCTGCCTGTGTAGAACTAGGCAGCGTATTTCCTTGTATGCGCAGGAGGAGTTTATGCGAAGGGGATGCCACTAAACGACGGTTCGGTGACATTAAATCAAATCCCTCGCATTAAATGCAGAGATCCGCCATTATCCTGCGCATTAAATGCAGAGGCGTGTTCCGAAGGTCTGCAGCCCTGCTGTGCATCAGACGCAGAGGCGTGCCTCGAGAAACTGTCACCGCTCTGTGCATTAAATGCAGAGGCGTGCCTCGAGCCCTGTAAGAAGTGCAGCTTTCGACGTAGCAGGCGGTTTGTCTTCCGCGGAGCGTAAATAGCTCACATCCGCCTGTGTAAAACTAGGTGGCGTAGTCCTCTGTATGCGAAAAAGCGGTTTACGCAAAGGGAAAGGCAGTAAACGACAGCCTGAGTTGCAGTGTCGCGCCATCATTATAGCCGTCGCCTGGGTAGTCGAGCAGTATCCCTTTGTCAGAAGTCCAGACGTCATGTTCATTTGCAGGACATGACAGGTTCACTTCGGAGAACACGAAGCGTTCCTCGTACGCTTTAATGCTGTATTGAAAGCGGATGTGTTTTACGCCATATAGGCGATGAAGCACCCTGTCTACGCTGAAGAGGCCTGGGCGTACTGCATTATGCGGATGGTCCTTTGAGCTTATATATTTCACGTTGTGCTCAGCGGAACAAGCTCTTGATTTGCATGCTTGATGGCTCTGAGGTCATCTCTTTACGCTGCGCTGCATCACCGTGCTGCGTAGAGATGTCCAGCGTATTTTTCATGCTTCTACAACCACGACAGCGAGTAACACTGGTTGTAGCATCTCACTAGTAGGAAACTGTCGGCATGACAAAGTAGTACAAATAGTTCATTATAGACATAGTAGAATAGCGGATCTCAAGCTAGAGCAAATTAAATAGTACAATCAAGAGGGGTTGGGAAGCGCTCATTGGGGTCGAGCATCTCTCTCAATACCATGTGCCTACTCTATAGAACATCCAAGTATTGTGTTCATACAAGATAAAATTTTGTTAAAACAAGAGCCTACAAGTATTGTGTTCATACAAGTTATCAAAGATGTTGCTTTTTACAAAAGTGAGAGATTCTACTTACATCAAACTTCGACCAATCAGCGGAGTTCCAGCTTTGTGTTGAGAACGAAACACAGAAACCGTTTTTCAAACCAGAGAGTAAATGCGAGAGAACTGAGCAAAATGCACAAACCAAAAAACACCAAATACAAATCACAGACACGAAGATTTTTACGTGAAAAATTCAGATGGAAAAAATCACGGGACGATCGGTGTCACGTCCCGATTCCGATAAATCGATAGTCATCCCCCGGACGTGACGTCGTGCATGCCTAGGTTGCACAACGCACAAGGCTAAGGTATTTTATATAACAAACACATATTCAGAGTACGCAGTCCAATTGAAACACAATATTGAAACATGAAAAGTTCTCTTTATTGATAATGAACATCTTTTACAAACTCTTGAACGAGTCGGATAATTATCGCACGGGCTTACAAAAGTGGACTCAAAATGAGATAATCGTTATCTACATTACATCCTTTTACTAAAACTTCAAAACTATAAACCTTCTGGCGAAGCTATCGCCTTCCCACGGAGCTGCATAAGTTTGTGCACGAGCTCTTGGAACTTTAAAATGATGCTTCTGTGGCACTATCAGGACGTGCCGGTAGCTGGACTGGATTATAAATCACTTAGATTCTTGCAGGATCTCCTTGGTGCGGGAAACCTGTTGCAACGAGGGTCAGCACATCGAAATGCACTAGTGAAGGCGAGCTAACTATACCAATCAACACGTTGTTTATATGAAGCATGCAAGTTATTTTGTGGTCTTTCTAACTTGCCTTAGTTCATTTTACAAGCAAGCATTAGATATAAAATTTTACTGAAATAAACATGCCACCGTTCAGTGACTTTTACCTGCCCGTCTGAACCACCTGCATAATACTTACCATGGCCTTCCCTGACATGAAGACATGGTTAGCTTGCACAGTTTAAATATACGAGGGGATCACTGGCAAGAAGTCATAAAGGACGAGTTATAGTCTATGAACGAGGATGGTATGCAATGAAAGTACTTGAGGCGCTACACGTCATCCCGTCCAGCATATGAGACTATCGTGAAGTTTCGTCCGAATCAGATCAATTTATTGCATAGCAAGGTATGTTTTATACATAGCACAATTATAGAAGAGGTATACATTCATTTGCATAGCGAGGTGTGCTCTATACATAGCAAAATTATAGAAGAAGTATATATTCTAACTTGAATTGGAAACACTATGAAAGAATATTCAGGTAAACTAGCATGCAACAAGGTAACCATTTCTAAGTTGGTTGACAAGCACAAATAATCTAAGTCTATTCCTTTTTATCTTGATATCTTTTTAGTTATTTTGGTATCGTTTGATCGGAACAATTAAGAATGCAAGATTTTAGATGTGATGACTTGGAAGAAGGGTCAACTGAATCAAATATAGCCACTCACAAGTTGGTTGGAGGAAGGAAAGGAAAGAGGTGATTCAAGACTCCGTTCGCACGACGTCTACTGTACGATCACCTGCATTGCCACGAACAACTGATCAATACCACTTCTAATCTTTCCAAGCTGAAAATGAAATGCAATTCACGAACGAAAGTAATAAAATACATCGAAACCATTTAAGAAAACGCAAAATCCGAAAACCAACTCAAAAGTACGAAAGCAACAAGCCGACAGCGAAAACTAGGCAAGAAAACTTGCAACGGAGAGGTCAGTTTTGACTCTGCCGCTAAGTCCTTCCTCGGGGCACGGTCCACTGAATATGGGAATCGATTCCGAAGAAGCAAATCTATAACAAGAATAAGATCTTAATTCAATCTATCCCGATCGAACGATATCAATTAGTATTTCTTAGCCGAGCTCCCCGAATAGGGAGAACGGGGCACCACATCCTAACCAACTAATAGAAAGTTTAGTCCACGAAACTTAGGAATAGAACCTATCACTATAAAAAAAATGAAGGGAACATTTTCTTCATCTCAGACTCAATCTCCCAAGTCGATTCTTCGACCGAATAATTTCTCCAAAGCACGCGCACGAGAGGAACCAAACGACTTCGAAGCAGCTTCTCTTTATGATCCAGGATCTGCACAGGATGTTCAACATAAGTCAAATCTGCCTTTAAGTCCAGTTGATCAAGATCCACCATATAACTCGGGTCGTACATGTACTTTCTAAGCTGTAAAACATGGAAGACATCGTGCAGTTCAGATAGTGACGGTGGCAGGGCAATCTGATATGCGACTGGGGCAACTCGCTTCAGTATCTCGAACAGGCCGACGAATCTTGGACTTAGCTTCCCCTTTGCTCCAAATCTGGTAACTCCTTGCATGGGCGAGACTTTCAGAAATACTCGATCACCTACTAAGAACTCAAGAGGTCGACGGTGCGTGTCTGAGTAGCTTTTCTGACGACTCTATGCTACCTTCAGCCGTTCACGAATCAAGCGGATCTTCTCGACGTTTTGTTCCACGAGTTCCGGGCCAAGAATTTTCCGTTCACCAACTTTATCCCAACAAATCGAGAATCTGACCTTTTGCCCATACAAGCCTCATACAGCGCCATCTAAATATTGGATTGATAGCTATTGTTGTATACAAATTCGGCTAACGGTAGATGCATGTACCAACTTGTCTTCAAGTCCAAGGCGCAGAGCCGTAGCATGTCTTCGAGGATTTGGTTGACCCACTATGTCTGACCTTCTATCTGACCCCATTGCTGACTGAAGGCTCTCCCAGAAGCGTGATAAGAATCGACCATCTCGATCGGAGATAATGGATACGGGCACGCCGTGGAGTCGAACGATCTCATTGAGGTAGATCTGAGCTAGGCGGTCGGCACTCCAAGTAACTTTAATAGGCAGAAAGTGAGCTGACTTAGTGAGTCGATCAACGATGACCTATACGATATTATTTTTTCGTTGCGTCTTTGGCAAACCAACAATAAAATCCATCGTTATGTGTTTCCACTTCCACTCCGGTATAGCAAGGTTCTGTATCTCTCCGCCCGGCTTATGGTGCTCGGCCTTTACTCTCTGACAAGTCATGTATTGCGACACAAATAGTGCCACATCCCTTTTCATGTCGTGCCACCAAAATATCGTGCGGAGGTCTCGATACATCTTTGTGCTTCCTGGATGTGAAGTATAACTCGCATAGTGGGTGAGTATCTCCTTTCTGAGATTTGTATCATTAGGAACACATAATTTTTCCTTCACCCACATTATTCTATCCGTGCCCACTGCAAAGTTGGAAACCCCTCCTTCTGAGATAAGATTATGCATTTTTTCTAGGAACATGTTGTCCTTCTGAGCGGACTTAACTTTCTCCAACAAGTCTGGTTCGAGGCGCAGCTGAGCCACTTGTGCCCCTTTTTGTATCTGATTCAGAGTGTACTGCCCAAACTTTCAAGATCCCTTCGCAGCATGTCATCGATAGCCAAGCTCCTAACAAACACTCGACTTAGCGCATCAGCTACAACGTTACCCTTGCCCGGTATGTATCTGATCATCAAGTCAAAGTCGCTAAGGAGTTCAAGCCGTCGTTGTCCTAGATTCAAATCCCTTTAAGTATAGAGATACTTGAGGCTTTTTTGATCCGTGAAGATCTCGTACGGCATACCATAGAGGTAATACCGCCACAACTTCAGCGCGAACACCACTGCCGCAAGTTCCAGGTCGTACGTTGGATAATTTCTTTCGTGAGGCTTTAACTGCCTCGACGCAAAAGCTATTACTTTGTCCCTCTACATAAGGACGCATCCTAAGCCCTTTCCTGAGACGTTTCTATAGATCTTAAAATCATCAGGTCCGTCCGGAAGGGTAAGAATTGGTGCTGAGACAAGTCGCTGCTTTAACTCCATAAATGAAGCTTCACAGTCGTTCGTCCACGCGAACGTTACTCCCTTCCGAGTGAGATGAGTCAGAGGCGAGGCGATCTTCGCAAAATCTTTTATAAATCTTCTGTAGTAGCATGCTAGACCAAGGAAGCTTCGAATGTCGCTAGCTGACTCAGGACTTTTCCACTTCACGATGGCTTCGACTTTCTTCGGCTCGACTGAGATGCCCTTCGTGGAAATGATGTGCCCGAAGAAGGATATATTGTCCAACCAGAACTAGTACTTGCTCAGCTTTACGTATAACTTATTGTCTCAAAGAGTTTGAAGCACCATCCGCAGGTGTCCTGCGTGTTTCATCCTTATTCTTCGAGTACACTAAGATGTCGTCTATAAATACTACCACAAACTTGTCGAGAAATGGTCGGAATACATGGTTCATCAAATCCATGAATGCGGCAGAGGCATTCATCAGTCCAAACGGCATAACAGAAAACTCATAATGGCCATAGCGGGTTCGAAATACTGACTTCGGCATGTCATGTCATGCCCCGATCTCCCGCAGGCTAATTGACCGTCCCTGCTAGGCGAGAATCACCGTGCCAGCGCTCTCGCGGGATGATCGCTTGACCCATCTGGGCGTGATGCCGTACGAGCGTGAGCCACGTACGTGCAAGGTCATGGTTCATTGGCTGGCGGTAAGAGGTCTAAGCCACAGAGTCGCACAGATTATCCGAGTGCAGCAGAATATAAACGCATAAGCGATTGGAAACAAGTTCACAGAGTCGTCAATAGCAGAAGCATTTAATAACACAAGTAGGAGTAAAACAAATTCTTTATTGATATAAATAAGTGTTACAGGCGGTGCTAGGCCGAGATTACAAGTCGCTCAAACCTCTCTCTCAGAAACAGTAAAAGCGTGCCAAGTGGCTACATTTGTGGAATGATGTATAGGCGATGTTCCAACATTATGTCATGTATATGTGCTTCAGTTCCGGACGTAATGCTCCAAGGCTCCAGAGTGAACTCCGCGCCTTAGCACGCACGAAGGAGGCATCGATACCGAACGAGGTTCTCCCGCACCCTGTAAGCAATCTGGTGGGTTATCAGTACATTGAATGCACTGGTGGGGAGGCTACTCGCCCGCTCGACAAATCTAAACACGTAATATAGGTTTCGTGCACCAACTATTATGTTGTCTTTCTAGTTGCCTTATGATCAGTTTCATGGCAAAGATTGAATAGCCTAACTCATGTGGCAGTGCGCCGTGCGATATAAGAGGAAACACGGCGAGACCAACTTACCATTTATCCTTTCCTGTCCAAGGCAAACCAAGTTAATTCAAGCACGAGCATATATACAATTAATCAGGGCATTAGCATATGCAAACACTTGTGTTATGAACAAGACTATATTTTGGATGCACGAGTTACTCGGATGATCATGTATGTTGCATAAGATGTTCAAGTGCTCCATATGTACAAGTGTGTTATGATCATTCAGGTGTTTAGTTATTCTAGATGCGATGCAATGACTCGCACGCGGATAGCCGCTAAGCGAGGATGACTTATTTATATGAACAGGGTCGCTGGCATAGCCATAAAGGACCAATTTTAGTCATGACGAGGATGAAATGCAACAAGAGTACATGAGGCACTGCAAACTATCTCGTCCAATGTACATGAAGGCTAAATAGGGAGTTCCATTCTGGATCGGATCGACACTGGTGTCCTGGAGACCGCCCCTGGAACTAGGATTCGAAGACCCACTTGTTAACAATTTGTTGGTCGACGCTCTCTATCGCTCCTCCTCAATAGAACCACTGGTACTGGCTGTATATCAACAGACTCCTCCTCAGGAACTGCCTCTTCGGCATGCTCATCCTCCTGAAGATCACCCACCATCAGCGGGCTGATGATCAAGGTTGAGAGCAACTTCATATACTGGTTCCCCCATAATTGGATCCTCTGCGATGTCCTCTGGAAACTAATCAAAGCAAAATGAATCTAACTCAGGCAATTCCTCAGCCTCATAAGGCTTCTCGTAATCCTAAATGTTGGTCATGGTCTGATCCTTGATGGATACCATATCCCTGCTTCTGTATGTCACTCCCCGATCTCCTGTAGGAAGCGGCCGTCCTCACTGGGCGTGAATTATCGTGCCAGTGCTCCCGCGGGACGATCTTTCCCATCTGGACGTGAAGTCGTATGAGCACAAGCTGCGCCCGTACAAGGCCATGATCCGAACAGGCGGTAAGATGTCGAAGCCACATAGTCGCACAGATAGTCCGAATGCAGCAGAATAAGAAACGAACATGCGATTGGTAACAAGTTCACATAGTCGTCAATAGCGGAAGCATTGAATAACACAAGTATGGAAGTAAAACAAGCACTTTATTGATATTGTACAAGTATTACAAGCGGCGCTAGGCCGAGATTATAAGTCGCTGAAGCCCTCTCTCTCGAAACAATAAAAGCGTGCCAAGTGGCTGCAGTTGTGGAATGATACATAGGCGGCGTTCCAACATTATGTCTTGTATATGCGCTTCAACTCCGGGCGCAACGCTCCAAGGCTCCAGAGCAAACTCCACTCCTTAGCTCGCACGAAGGGGTTTCCGCACCGAACGAGGTTCTCTCGCACCCTGCATGCAATCTGGTGGATTATCAGTACATGAATGCACTTGTGGGGAGGCTTCTCGCCCGCTCGACAAATCCAAACACGTTATATAGGTTCCGTGTTGTAACTACCATATTTCCAGAATAGTGGTATTTTTGTCTTTTCCTATTTGTACCATTGTAAATAATTATATTCATATTAATTATAGTGATTGTATTTTATTTTTTATATTTTCAATGTTGATATTATTGTATGTATTTATATAATTGATGTAGTTAGTGTTAGTTGTAGCCATTAGTTAGACAAGTTGTTAGTGAACCTAAATGAACCCAACTAGACTTATCCTGACCCTTAGAGCAACCCATTTAGTTAGTCATGGTTGACTAGTTAAATAGAGAAAATAAATAGAATATCTCATTATTAGTATTAGAACCTTTTTAATTAAAAATTCTTCATTAGTTAAACCCTTCATGACAACTTGAGAGGGCAATTTGGACAATGTAAACTAACTAACCCTAACCCTGGGTGTAGCCGGCCCTATTTAGAGAGGAGGAGCCTCACTAATGCTCATCACTTCATCCCCTTTCTCTTCATTAGTTCACCCAAAATTCCTCCATTGTTCTCCACCAAATTCCTTCAAAACCAATCACAATCCCTCTGATTATCATTCTCATGGAGAGCTAGAAGCTTGAAGACTTCAAGAGGCTAAAAGAATATAGATTTTGCAAGGAGTCGGTATCCATTCTCATCCTTGTGCTAATTAAAATAAACCACATTGGAAATCCATCTCCCAATAGGTAAGAACCTCATTTTCCCTTATTATTTCAGATTTTAATAGTAAAATGAACCTATAGGAACCCTTTCTTAGTTTAAGACTACTCATAGGAAGAAGAATTAGGTCCATATGAGGCCTGTGGAGAAAGTTATGTGAAGTTTTGTGGCCATTTGAAGAAAACTCTGAGGTGGCATACCAAGTGTTTGATGGAATGTCTAATGGGTCATTCCTCACTATTTTATATTGCTTATTGGTATTTTAGATGTGCCATAATATTTTGGTTGTGTTGGAGAGTGATTTGAGTGAGTATCACATGAGTATCAAGGTGTGATACCCATGTGTGGCTTGATGCACACGAAGTATTTGTTAGAATGGTATAGGTGGGTGGGTGTGTGTGTGTGTGTGTGATTGTGTGTGTGTTCTATAGATAGCTAATTGATATGTATATTTATATGTTAATACTAATTAATAGTATAGAGCATGTTTATATGTTATATACTTGTTTATATATATTTATAGCTATACATATATAGGTTGCAAGGGGAGGGAAGTGTATCACTTAGACTTTCACTGTGTATCAGTCATCATTGAGCTTGACAACAACCTTGGCATGTGTACAGCCCATTGTCGGGTTTGTGTGCACATTGGCCATTGTATCAGTCCCATACTTATCTTTGGAAGCAGCCTTGTCCCTTAATACATTAACATTCAGTCCATTGTGTCACGCCCCAATCTCCCGCAAGCCCAATAGTCCCCGCTGAACGTGAATCACCACGTTGCAGCTCTCCCGCAGGACAATCGTTCTCATCGGGACGTGATGCCGTACGAGCCTGGAGTTGTGCTCGTACAAGGCGATGTTGTCAAACACCAAATGTTATCATCAAAACAACCAAGTTGCAGCGGAAGTCAAGTATTGTGTACCAAGCACACATCAGAGTAATACGCAACGGAGCTCACGATAGGGTCCAAATGAAATGCCTCATCGAAGGCAATGCCACAAAGGCGATGCCTCGAAGGCGATGAAATACTCTTGCTCTTTTCTCTAGCCCACAAAGGTACTTACAGTTCATACATCATGTCTCGTATATCCAAACAGCGCCACTACACCTGCGTACCTGAAATAATGCCCACAAACGTGGGTCAGTACACAGCCGTACTGGTGAGCGGGGTAACCCACTCGCCTAAGCCGACACTAAGTAAAATAGTGAATGCAAACAGTTATATGGTGATCTTTCTAGTTGAATCCTAGATTCATTTCATGGCATAGGGATGACATGTTAAGGAAAGCTGTAAAGCAGTTTAAGCATGCAAGCATTCAACTCAAACCTATCGACAAGCAATAAATAACCAACTCGAAGGAAACTAGCATGCAACCGTCTTGCTCAAGTCCAAGCAACACGATAACATATCGAACCATCAACCAAGCCTCAATATCCATCCTCAACCAAAATACTTACAATCCAATCCCAAAGTGCACACTCTTGCCGAGGCAAGGTGGCCGCGCCTACACGAAAGCCAAACCAACAAAAGAAAAGCAAGCCAACACTAGTCTATATGAAGTCACTGGCCAAGCCATAAAGGACTTTGATCGGACTGATCAAATGCGGTTCTCCTCGAAACAGCGCTAAGTAGCTAACCCACCTGGATCGATTCCAACCGCTGGCACCGTGCCCAAGGCACGTTACCCATTGTCTCCTCCATGGCCGAACGGTCCCGGCGCCCCGGAGTCTTCCCGTTCGAGGAGACCAAACCCCGTGCAATACAGGTTGTCCGTGACATGCAGACACCAAGTAGGTATGACGAGAGGATCGAACATTCTCGCCCCACCAAGCGATCCTAGACTCGTTCCATGAATCATCCAACCAAACCATCCATAACCATTCATCCAACATATTGCCCAAGGCACCAAATCACAAGTGATTCCATAGGCACAATGCCTCTTCTCAGCAATGATTCCAAATTAGGTGCAACACCCCACGCTCAGAACAATCCCATGGCACAATGCCCCAATAGTGGAACAATGCCCTCGCCGATGCAGTTGTACGGTTTCGAACCACAACTGCTCGCTTTGCAAGACAAAGCGACCAAATGATACTCGTGTACGGATGCATGCTCGCTCGCCCATATCCCAATGTTCCCAATGCCTCAATGTATCATTCCAGCTATCCAAGCATAATCTCAATCATTCAACCAACTGCCTCAAATGATAATCCAACCAACTCTAGCTCCAACTATCCAACGCGCAAACCAATCAAGCCACAAACCTATCCAAGCAACGACGTCCACTCTATGCACGTCTCAGTGTAGTGATTCCCGATGTTCCAGTCCAAGTGTTCAAGCCTTTACGTGTTTTCCATATTATTAGGCATGAAGGGGTAGAGGAGAAGGGAAAGAGCCCACTCACCTATGTTTGACTCCGTTAAGCATCCTGTCCTGCCGATACGGCCAATCCCTTGAACCCGTGGTCCGATGCAAGTGCGATCTACTCAACTGGTATGACCGTGCGAGCAGGCCGTGGTCTACAAATCATCCGACCGATCGGACTAAGGAAGATGGCATTATCATTCCAACTCAGCTATCTCAGTACTGCTCTGAACGAACACCTGATTTCCATCGAACCCGCTAGTCCATGTATCGCAGCAGTAGCCATGTATCAGTCAGGTTAGTTGGGGAATCAGGTGCATTACAGGCAGTGTTCAGTGAGTATTAGAGGTGTAATGGAAGGAAATGCAATTCCAGTATTAGTACCAAGTTAGTTTCAGTAGCAAGAGGGAGTATCAATGATATTTTGCTGTCAGGTATATGGGTCTGGTAAGTACACGTGGTGCATTAGTATCAGGGGTATAGGTAAGGGTTATGGGACTGATACCAGGACTTACACCAGGGTGTTGGTTTAGGAGTATTCCTTGAGTGATGTGACTCGTGTATAGTGTCAGTAGTAGTGTGTGAGGAAGTGGGTGTATTAATTAGTGTAATGTTAGGATAACACATGTATCAGTGATGAGAGAAGTTCATGGAGTGTTAATTGTAGTTGGAATGTCTAAGGTATTGGTAGTGTTTAGTGTAAGTGTTAAAGGGTATTAGTGTTTAGAGTGTCTTGAGGCATGTGAAGGACTACTTATATGCAGTGTGGGCAATGGCTTAGGGAGGTGGCAATGATACTTGGGAGCAGTAGCAGATTTAAGGGGGGACTCTGCGTGTGTATGCTTGATAAATGATAGCAAAAGATTGTTAATTAGGCTCGGTTTGATAGCAGGTTGGAGAAGGTGCTTTGTGCACTGCAACAACTGCGATTATGGTGTTATCACCCCCAACAATAGCAGTTGGTAGCTATCCAATCTACAATAACTGAAATTGCAGTATGTGCACTTAAGGTGGCAGTGTGCACTGCTATTTGATGTAGACTTATCACTGCATGTAGCAGAATATTAGCAAGGTAGAACAACATCAGTATGAGTATGAGTATGAGGTATGGACACATTGGTATCCATATAGTAGTATGGTTTTGAGGTAGTGGGGAGATACCAAGTTGGGAGTAAGTATCACAATGTCAAGGTATGTAGGTTAGTACTTGAGGGTAGCATCAGGGTATTAGGAATAGAATATTATGTAAGATATTAGATCTCTATAGTATATGGATGGCAGTAGGAGCTCGGGTATCACTGATACCTGGGAATGCTGGTGTCAGATATCAGTATGGAATTGAGTGTTCTAGTGAGGAAGTGTAAGTGTCAGTGTTAGTTAAAGTTAGTGTAGTGATAGTTGAGTAATGCAGGTTAGGTTGGGGTAAAATCAGTAGCAGCCGTAACCACCCTTTTGGATTAGTTGGTATTGGTATTAGAGTTGTACTAAGGAAATATTAGATAGTAGTAGTGTATTATAAGTTATATAAATAAATACTTACTATCATTAACTAGTTTAGCAAGTACCTTCAAGGTATTGACCTAAAAATCCAATCATAGCCTAGTATCAACTAGTATAGCCTTGTAATCAACATAGAAGTTAGGTATGACCCTAAAATCAAGGTATTAGCCTAGAGATGGTCAAGTTTGACTATTTTGACTTAGAGATGGCCTAAAGACCTATAAATTGACTAGTTTAACTTATTTATCATTTCAAACAATGTGTTAATGTAATATTTTATATTTAGGTCTTTGAGACATCGAGACGGACACTGATTTGATATTCATTGCTCTGGATCACAGACGAGTACATTCTCTGATAGTTTTCATTATTTGATAATTTTTATGATTATGGTTCATAGTATTATTTTACCTGATTCCTCGACACTATGGATACACGGATTAATATTATATGGATTCACTCTCTTGCGGTACGTACATCATACTTGTCTGGCCTCTAATTCAGGACTCATTACTGGCATCACATCAGGACTCACTTACTGGCATCACTTACTTTATCTGGCTGGCCTCGTATTTGATTTGCATATGGGGACTTGGATTATACTAGTCGGGCGGGAAAATACTTGAGTAGACATGTAAATATTTCCAAAATCTGGAATTACCCCTCTGGTCTAATCAGGAATGATAGCAGTCGCACACCAAGTGTGCGATGAGCCGTATTACACCATAGTCGTTTACACGTCGAAAGTGGTATTTTAAAACACACTATTTTAGTGCTTTCTTGCTGGCTTCACATTATACTTGCTGGACACACAACATAGCTATCTTAGTTGCAGTTTTGCTTATCTATTGCCTTTATTGCCATACTCTGGTTCACCATATTTACTTTTCACTGTTCTTTATTTAGTTGTTGCTTTATTTCATTCTCTGATTCATTTCTTTTCCTGTTCATCAATTATTACTTACTATAACTGTTTTATAGTCTTTATCATTTAACTGGAACTGCTATTAAAGGCGTGCTTCGCTCCATCCTGATTAGATATATTTTTTAGATGATTTCCCAGAGGATATGTGTCCCACGTTTTATGGATCCCAGGAGGTTGATGGTGTAGACTTGGACCTAGTAGCTCGGTAGTGATTGCCGGGAGGCCTAACCGGAATCACTAGTTATCTTACTTAGTTTTCATTAGCATTTTGGTACCGAATTTGTTCCTGGCTTATATTTGAGACTTGGATATTGTTGTTATTTTTGGATATTGTTGATGTTTAGACTTTGTAGTTATGTTAGATTTCTTTGATAACTTATCGTGCTTTAGATATGTGATTGAGTATTATGTTGCCTTATTTATATTGTCCTCCATTTTGGAGCTGAGATATCATTGACAGATTATATACTATGGTATGAGAATGATAGATAGTTGACCTAGACAACGTTCTACCGTCGATGTTGTGGCGTAGGCTAGACGTACCCACGTACTCGTGCCCCTTTACCGGGTGCGGGTCGTGACACGTGCACTATCTATTAAGTTATCTTTATAGTCTTGCCTTATGATCAGTTTCATGGCATAATAAAAATTCTAACTCGTGTGGCAGTGCGTCGTGCGATATATGAGTAACACGACGAAACTTACCAACTTACCATTCTTCCTTCCCTGTCCAAGGCAACCAAGTTAAACCAAGCACAAATATATATATATATATATATATATATAATCTAAGTCAAATTGCATAAACAAATACGAGTGTCGTGAGCGAGGTTCTGTTTCAGGTGCACGAGTTACACGGATTATCCAGAAGTGTTGCAGAAGATGTTCAAGTGTTCAAATATGTACAAGTGTATTACACTCATAATCGTTCAGTTGTTTCAGATTACTGGATGTGATGCAATATCTCGCACGTGGATTGCCGCTAAGCAAGGATGACTTATCTAAATGAACATGAGTCACTGGCATAGACATAAAGGATGAGTTATAGTCATTGACGAGGATGATATGCAACAAAAGTACATGGTGCTCTACAAGCCATCCCGTCCAGAACATGAGACTATCTGCCTTTGAGCGAGAATGGCGCGGCGTGAGCAGAGATGCCATCCTGCCCGCACATGAAAGGCTGCTGCGTGAGTTTCATCCGGATCGGATCGGCCCCGGTGCCCCGAAGACCGCCCGTGGAACGAGATTCGAGAATCTCCCTTGTTACCAAGTTGTTTGCGACATACAAGTCTTGGGTCTTCCAGATTCACAACATGACATGATAATCCTTGATTCTGGTTCTGAACGAGTATTGCTCAACGAGTTGTGATTCTTGCTTTACTTGACATGATTCTCGTTCAGAGTTCAACTTGACTTGATGCATTCTCCTAGTTCGAGAACTACCTTGGCAACCTAACGGTCCTGAATACTTGTAGATTCATATTGCACATAAGGACTATTTGATAGTCTTCTGGCTAATTAGATGCATACACGATATGGCTAGTGTTACTGGATCGCGGCATAAAATTATGTGAAAAGTACTGAAACGAGGCAAACAAGTTCAATTTACAATGTAAGCAGGCAAGCATTACATTTGTTGGAAACATATGCATAAGAAAAGATGCTGTATAATCTACCTTAGAACATACGCCCTTATGTTAGCATGGGTCTAAGGGGTAGTGCGAGGAGTAAAATCATACATGAACATATCGAGCGACATAATCTATGGGACGAGCAGTGTAAACAAGTGAGACATTGCACTACGAAGAGTATATAATGATCTACTCGAAGCATAGCGGGATCTACTTGCACGAAGCTAAGGTAGCATGCGAGGGTCCATGTTATAAGCCAAGTTTTATTTTCATGTTCTAACACAAGAAATACAAGATAGGATTATTCCCTTACATAGGTGCGTTGTATTCTTTATTAGCATGCAAGAGGTGATTCACCTAGCGACTAACATGTATCGTCCATATTTTTAAGTGTGCAGGCTAAGCAAAGACAAGTTCGTCGTAGCCACCCACCTTAGCGATGATTCACCTTGGTCGAGCGATACTTCCTCTTTCATGCCTTGCTCTACTCGAGTGTAAGCCTCCTGATTTTTCAATAAATTTTAATTTGGATTTTTTCACAATTTTCTGGAATTTTCCGGGATTTTCTGTAATTAAAACCTAGGCATTTGGTAATTAAATGATTTTTAATTACTTTTAAATAATATTAAAATATTATGGAAATAATATTTTATGGTGTAAAATGGAAAACTGGACATAGGGTAATTTTTTGTGAATTTATTGGACCCCGGAAGCATTTTTAAAGCCCTAAAAACTAATTAAATTTAACCCAAAATAAACCCTGAATTGAACCCGGTTTATTTTAAATAAACCCGGTTTATTTCCTGAACCAAACCAATGAAAACCGGTTTAACTGAACCAAACTTAAATCCTTATTGGGTCGGATCCGGGCCCAAAACCCAGACCCGACCCGCTAGCCCGACCCGCATTTAATTATTAACGGATCGGGTCGGATCCCTACCACCCGACCCGACCCGACCCAAAACCCGAAACCTAATCCTATTCGAATCCCTAACCCTAATTCAAGTCGGAGTCCGACCGGCGACCACCCTATATATCCCCCGCCGGCCGAAACCCTAACCCTAGCTCAGCCCCTATCTCCTCCCCGTCGTCCCCCCTCGCCACCTGACCCCGACCAACAGCGACTCCACGCTCCGCCCAGCAGCCACCCTGCATCCCTCGACAGCCGACCTCCTCCCCTCGCCGCCGAGCTCAGCCGAACTCCCCTCCGCGCTGTCCGCCGTTGTAAACTCCCTCACCCAAAATAGGTATTTTGTGTATATTTTATATTATTATATTTATTATAGATGTTGAATTTATTTAGAGTATTCTCTTATTTAATTAGAAAATAAAATTTTTTAGTATATTTACTTATATAAATATTTATTTAGAATTATTTTTAGGCTATTTTAGATTATTGAGATTTTTCCATAATTTTTAGTTAATTAAAAACTAGTAACACTAATCTTCTAGGACTTTGAAGAATTTATTTTATGTTCAAACTTAATTAAAAATATTCCAAAATTTTATTTTAGGTTCTAAATAGTCAAATATATTTTCTAGAATTTTCTGGGAATTTTCTGAATACTTTTAGTATTTATTGGGAGTTATTTAGACTAATAACTAATTTTTAGGACTTGTAGAATTTATTGTGCAAGCCCAGGAATATAGAATGGACCCATGTTATTTTCTAGGGTTTATAATATTATTATATATTTTCTGGAATTATTTCAGAATTTTTGGAATAATGTTAGTATTTATTTTTAGTTAAATGGATAAACTAATGTTTAGAGCTTCTCCTAATTATAGTAGTAAACTTATGAATATAAAATTGTACCAAATATTTTTCTAGGATTTATAGGTTCAAAATATATTTTATGTAATTTTTCCAGATTTTTATGATTATTTTTAATATTTATTTGGAGTTATTTAGATTTAAAATGACTTAAATAATATTTTGATAAAGGCAAATCAAAAACAAATAATATAACAAAAACCATCCAATCAGATTCTGACACGTGTCAGCCTATAAATATCCATTCAGCCGCAGGTACACCCTATATATATATATTATTATAACCCTAATTATCCCATTATTTTAGAGAGAGAGATTTTGGAGAATTGCCATCTAGGGTTCCTTCATCTTCCACAAGCCATTGCGCATAGCTCCGGACTCCAAACGAGGCCTAGTTTCTTGCGTTAGAAAGATATTGAGGTTAGATTTCTGATTATATAATTTATTTTACGAAATTATGAGTATTAAATTCTGGAAAATTCGTAGAGCACATCATGTCCGAAAATAGACGTGTTTCAATATTATCGCGATTTCGGGAGAACCAGGAATCAGAATCATGAACCGTTTAAAGTTTCGGAAAGCTAATGTCGAGATCATTGACATATGTTTTTCCCAGAATTTAATTCGAAGTATTTATATACTGTTAATTCTGTAGAACTTCTAGGTTAGAATTTAACCATCGGTGCACAATACAAAATTTGTATGTGCCATAATTCCCAAACGAATTTGAATTCGGACGAGCCGTAAAATCCAACATATTTTTGACGCTGAAATCTATAGGAAATCATGCATGAAAGTTGAGTTTGTGTCGGTTGACTTTTCGGTCAACAGATCGCCTCGATTTGCGTGCCATGAGTCTCGAGTTGATAAAATTCAGTTTCTTTGGACAAAATTTAGGAATTAACATAAAAATCAGAATAATAAGATTAAAATAGGATTTTAGGGTAATTATTCCAGAATTAAATAAATGAAAATAAATTATCTTTTGACGTGATAAATTTGTAATACATAGGCTATTTGGACTGTGACTTGGACTCTGATTCATACCAGCAGCAGGACCCCAGGCAAGATACCTTGCCAAATTGTTTACAGTATTTTGCATGCTTAGTATATTTCTGTATATTTATTGTATTTCTGTTTATTCTTGCATGTGTAGTTTTCTTTCAGTCATTACTATGTATTAGATATGTTGACACACACATGGCACTTAGTATCATAGAGGACAATCATTAGGCGTATGGGATTTTAACCACTATGGTAACACCGTAGTCACTAGCACGCACTATGGTGGGTCGTGTCCGATGGTCGCTACCCCAGAGGTATGTCGATTGATGGAGTCCGAGGGTCGCTACCCCAGAGGTATGTCGGCTGATGATGTCCACTGACGAGCGTGAGGTTGTGAGGATTAGATCGAGTAGCCTATCCTTGCCCATACGTCGAAAAGTTGTCCTCATTTGCATTCATATAGATGGTCTTGTACAGCGTACTTATTTATTTTCAAATAATATGCATGTTTACTGTATTCAAATTGGCTCATATTTTCTGTATCTTGTTACGTCCCTCTGAGGACCTGGTCCTCTGCCAGGTGTATTTGTTCTTGAGTAATTGCAGGAGCGCAGATTTGGATGATTACTTGTGTTGCGAGGATGTCTTCTCTTCGAGGCCATGGTCGTTAGCTGGTATTCCTATATTGTATTTGTTGTGTTGTACTTTTCTATTCGAGTTGGTAGTGGATTTGTTTCCATCCAACTATCATCCTTAGATATTTATGTTGAGATCTAGTTATATAGATGCTGGTTATTATTTATATCTGATTTTCGCGGATGAGATTTAGATTATACCCTGTGACTTGTGATACATTTTATACCACTTGTGGATTGATATTCATATTACAGCGTACGTGTGGATTTTGGTTTCCATATATTGGAGTTGCCATATCCATGCGGCTGGCATGCTTACGTGTTCCTAGTCCTATGTACTTTTGGGACTGGGGCGTGACATGTTTTTGTGGTGGCCCATGCAGGTCGAGAGCATATTGTCTCGGTTACGTTACTGTACAGAGCAAGCCTGCACCTAGGACTAGATATAGGATCTCATCCACAATTGACTATGATTCATCTTCCTCCTATCTGTTCTATTTGAAAAATTGTATCCTGCTTGATTCATGTGCTTCCCTAATAGTTCCTTGAGTATAGCCTTCTGCTGAGAATATAGGAACCCCTGTTATTAGGATGATAATTAGAGTAGCATACCTATTAAGATTACAACGAGGATATAGACACACCACTAAGTTTAGAATATCTAGTGAACCTAGAATTCCTTATCTATAGATTGGTTTACCATTATCCCTTGATGTATTATGAAGACTTAAGAGTAGTATAGATACTACTAGAGTTAGTTAGAAGCTTACTATAATGTTTGACCCTAGTATGGAGGAACCAATAGAAAACCAAAAGTGAATATTAGGACTGAACCTAACCCTCATAGTTAGATAGTATTGGAGAACTATAAACTTATATCATTGTCTTGTTATTAGTAGACAGCACCCTAGGAAGCCTAGAGGAATGCAATCAATACTTCTCCCTTGATCATACCTCGAACATTCAACTAGTATACCACTCCCCCTTGGAAAACCATGATGCTACCTAGAGCCCCTCTATTTCACATATTGTTCCTCTGTGACCTTAACGTTCGCTAATTGTGCGACGACCAAAATTACGTTCTTCTTTTCTTTATCTTTCAACTCGTGCCACCTGACACTTCTGATAGTAGGCCAAGTAATTTATTTCTTTGTTAATGACACATAGTTTGCTAGGATTATAGTTGTAATCTTGAATTTTGAAATTGTGTGCTTAGTAGTTAGAACTTGATAGTTAAGTTATTCTTGTAGATTGAGACCTGGTGCTTATCCCTTAGTTTTAAATTGCGTAACTTGTACCACACCTCAATACGAGTTATATTCCCTTTCCCTTGAGGCCAGTAACTGTTCCATTCTTACTATTGACACTTGCACTATGACTAAGAGTTAAGACGACCATGACCTATGTAATATAAGAGGATACCCTAACAAGTACCAAGACCCCTTCTCGAAGACCTTAACAGGAGCTTCTACGGTACCCTTAAGACTGTCACAGTATTAGTTTATTGTTTTAAGTTGGGTAGTATACCTCACAACCTAGTATCACATAGTCTTTTGACCTATTATTGAAGTGTGATTGAACAACATTAATTGTATACTAGCATAAGACGACAGTGGTTATTCAGACAATAGAAGTTAGAGGTCCTTGCCCACATTTGGTCGACTAGCGACATAGACAAGGAGTCTTTTATTATTGTTGCTTAAATGTTTTATTTTGTGAACTTGAATTAATTTGTACCTCCTTTCATCATCATCTAGCGTACTTATATTTGCTGCACTACCTTGACTTATGCTGCTATTATAGCCTAGTTTTGCAAGCTTACTCTTTTATCGAGCTTGATCATGAGATATGTATTATTGGGGACGCCTACTAATACATTTCAGAATCAGTGTATTAAGGTCTAGCTAACCTTAGTGCGCTTGATTCGCCCTTCGTAATACTACTTTACGTGGATTGAGATATGTAGTGATTGGTAGACGAATATACTTGCCCTAGTCATGTCTGAGCGTATCGTATCGGCTACATAACTGTACTAATACGAGCATGTGAATAGGAATTACCAAAATAGGATTTCAATCCACAACTACTTTAACAATTCCCATTTGAATTCTTTAAACGCCTTGATCCCGATACTTCTATTCTATTACCTCGCCCTTGAACTCTTTATTATTGATCTCCGTCTTCCCTTATTTCGGAAAGACGAAACCTCGTGCTTGGTATAAGTTTGATACACAGAGAGTACTAGATATACCCCATAGGCCGATCACATACTTGAGGATTATTCTTTCGTAATTAAGGATATATCACATATGATATAATCGGCGTTGAAGTTTTGAGGATTGAATGACATGAGTAAATAAATTAAGGAATATTTTTTCTTAAAGTATATAGCCTTCTGTGATAGATGTGTAAATTCTAAGTTGGGTAGCAGTGCATTGGCAACTCGAGAGGAATTTCTTTTAGATTGTGATCGAATAAGATTAGATTGGGAGAGGTTCAAGCTATTTTAATTTTGAGAATTTTAGAAGAATGACTAAGATGATGAGGATTAATAAATTTTAAAAATCTTGATATTGAGGACCCAATATTTATACCTTAAGTACATAATTTAAATTTTTGAGTATTGAAGGTAAAATCATCAATTTGAATTTGAAGGATAAATATATAATTTCAGACTTGAACATTGGTGGACTGCATTTAAATTATTTTTCAATTTGATGATTTAAATTAAGAATTAAAATTTGATGGTTGGACTACCTATTTGAAATATTGAGGATGTGAATGGAATTTAAAAAGTTGAAGAATACAAAAAAAATTTATAAGTGAAAATAGGAATAATATTGGACTCGAATTACTTCTAGAGGAGATTATGATAGTTGGAGATCGTGAGGTAAAATTTGATATGGGTTATTTAAATCTTGAAGATATTATATGGATTCAATTTAAATTTGGATATTGATGATTTGGAAAAGTGAGAAGATATTACAATAGGTTGAATTTTGATTTGAACAATGATTATCTTAATTTTGAAGTGATCGCGATAGATTTGAATAGATTTTGTTATTCAAATTTTTGGAAGAGATTGCGATTGACGTACCTTATGTACGAATGTGAATGATTTAACAAATTATGTCTTATTTTAATTTCGAGGACGAAATTGTTTTAAGTTGGGTAGATTGTAAACTCCCTCACCCAAAATAGGTATTTTGTGTATATTTTATATTATTATATTTATTATAGATGTTGAATTTATTTAGAGTATTCTCTTATTTAATTAGAAAATAAATTTTTTTAGTATATTTACTTATATAAATATTTATTTAGAATTATTTTTAGGCTATTTTAGATTATTGAGATTTTTCCATAATTTTTAGTTAATTAAAAACTAGTAACACTAATCTTCTAGGACTTTGAAGAATTTATTTTATGTTCAAACTTAATTAAAAATATTCCAAAATTTTATTTTAGGTTCTAAATAGTCAAATATATTTTCTAGAATTTTCTGGGAATTTTCTGAATACTTTTAGTATTTATTGGGAGTTATTTAGACTAATAACTAATTTTTAGGACTTGTAGAATTTATTGTGCAAGCCCAGGAATATAGAATGGACCCATGTTATTTTCTAGGGTTTATAATATTATTATATATTTTCTGGAATTATTTCAGAATTTTTGGAATAATGTTAGTATTTATTTTTAGTTAAATGGATAAACTAATGTTTAGAGCTTCTCCTAATTATAGTAGTAAACTTATGAATATAAAATTGTCCCAAATATTTTTCTAGGGTTTATAGGTTCAAAATATATTTTATGTAATTTTTCCAGATTTTTATGATTATTTTTAATATTTATTTGGAGTTATTTAGATTTAAAATGACTTAAATAATATTTTGATAAAGGCAAATCAAAAACAAATAATATAACAAAAAACATCCAATCAGATTCTGATACGTGTCAGCCTATAAATATCCATTCAGCCGCAGGTACATCCCTATATATATATATATTATTATAACCCTAATTATCCCATTATTTTAGAGAGAGAGATTTTGGAGAATTGCCATCTAGGGTTCCTTCATCTTCCACAAGCCATTGCGCATAGCTCCGGACTCCAAACGAGGCCTAGTTTCTTGCGTTAGAAAGATATTGAGGTTAGATTTCTGATTATATAATTTATTTTACGAAATTATGAGTATTAAATTCTGGAAAATTCGTAGAGCACATCATGTCCGAAAATAGACGTGTTTCAATATTATCGCGATTCCGGGAGAACCAGGAATCAGAATCATGAACCGTTTAAAGTTTCGGAAAGCTAATGTCGAGATCATTGACATATGTTTTTCCCAGAATTTAATTCGAAGTATTTATATACTGTTAATTCTGTAGAACTTCTAGGTTAGAATTTAACCATCGGTGCACAATACAAAATTTGTATGTGCCATAATTCCCAAACGAATTTGAATTCGGACGAGCCGTAAAATCCAGCATATTTTTGACGCTGAAATATACAGGAAATCATGCATGAAAGTTGAGTTTGTGTCGGTTGACTTTTCGGTCAACAGATCGCCTCGATTTGCGTGCCATGAGTCTCGAGTTGATAAAATTCAGTTTCTTTGGACAAAATTTAGGAATTAACATAAAAATCAGAATAATAAGATTAAAATAGGATTTTAGGGTAATTATTCCAGAATTAAATAAATGAAAATAAATTATCTTTTGACGTGATAAATTTGTAATACATAGGCTATTTGGACTGTGACTTGGACTCTGATTCATACCAGCAGCAGGACCCCAGGCAAGATACCTTGCCAAATTGTTTACAGTATTTTGCATGCTTAGTATATTTCTGTATATTTATTGTATTTCTGTTTATTCTTGCATGTGTAGTTTTCTTTCAGTCATTACTATGTATTAGATATGTTGACACACACATGGCACTTAGTATCATAGAGGACAATCATTAGGCGTATGGGCTTTTAACCACTCTGGTAACACCGTAGTCACTAGCACGCACTATGGTGGGTCGTGTCCGATGGTCGCTACCCCAGAGGTATGTCGATTGATGGAGTCCGAGGGTCGCTACCCCAGAGGTATGTCGGCTGATGATGTCCACTGACGAGCGTGAGGTTGTGAGGATTAGATCGAGTAGCCTATCCTTGCCCATACGTCGAAAAGTTGTCCTCATTTGCATTCATATAGATGGTCTTGTACAGCGTACTTATTTATTTTCAAATAATATGCATGTTTACTGTATTCAAATTGGCTCGTATTTTCTGTATCTTGTTACGTCCCTCTGAGGACCTGGTCCTCTGCCAGGTGTATTTGTTCTTGAGTAATTGCAGGAGCGCAGATTTGGATGATTACTTGTGTTGCGAGGATGTCTTCTCTTCGAGGCCATGGTCGTTAGCTGGTATTCCTATATTGTATTTGTTGTGTTGTACTTTTCCATTCGAGTTGGTAGTGGATTTGTTTCCATCCAACTATCATCCTTAGATATTTATGTTGAGATCTAGTTATATAGATGCTGGTTATTATTTATATCTGATTTTCGCGGATGAGATTTAGATTATACCCTGTGACTTGTGATACATTTTATACCACTTGTGGATTGATATTCATATTACAGCGTACGTGTGGATTTTGGTTTCCATATATTGGAGTTGCCATATCCATGCGGCTGGCATGCTTACGTGTTCCTAGTCCTATGTACTTTTGGGACTGGGGCGTGACAGCCGTGTCGAGCCCCCGCAGCCGACCTCTCCTTCCCCGTTCCCGACGAACCCCTCCATCTCCACCACATCGACCCACCCCTACAGCCGACCTCTCCTTCCCCGTTCCCGACGAACCCCTCCATCTCCACCACATCGACCCACCCCTACAGCCGACCTCCTCCCCGTCGTCTCCCCCTCTCCTTCTTCCTCCTTCCCAGAACCCCCGTGCCCTAGCCACTCGACCCGCCGTGTCGAGCCCCTCTCCTTCTTCCTCCTTCCCAGAACCCCCGTGCCCTATCCCCCTCTTCCCCGACTCCGCCTCATCGACCACCGCCCGACTCTGGCCCGCAGCAGCAGCCAGCCGCTGCCCCGACCTAGCCCGGCCACCGAGCGCCGCCCCACGTCCACCTGAGCAACCCCTGACCTCGCCGCTGCCGCCTGCGAGCGCCTCCCCGCTCGCCGCGCGACCCGACACAGCCGCCCTAGGCCGGCCGTCCGCTGCCCTAGCCCGGACACGATCAGGACACGACCAGGACACGAAACAGACGCGCGGACACGTGAAATCATCGTTCACGGAGCCCTGTTCAGGTAACCCGTTCTCTCTCCTCGTTGATCCGATTTCCGTCCCGTCAGTTGTGACGCGTAGGCTGTATGACCCCCTCGATGCCCGTGCAACCCGCTCGGTGCATCGCGTCTTGTGGTGATCGCGAACCGCGATCCAAAAACAGGAAAATCAACACCCCGTTTCACCCCGGAACTGAGTGCGCCCCGCCAAACGGGACGACTTGGTCGCACGCGGTCTTCACCGAAACGTGCGCGACATTGATACGGACGTGCGAGATTTCGCAGAAGTTGATTCGGATGTGCGTGCACACCGAAATCAACGCGTATCCGCCGACACCGCCCCGTATCCGTCGGTTCTGGAACACGCTGTAACTTTGTGTACACACGTCGGATCGAAACGAAACTTGCTCCATCGGACTCGTAGCAATACGCTGGTCCTGTGACCCAAGTTTGGTTCGATTCTGAGAACGTTGACGAAATCGTGTATCGTGGGCCCCACAGGCTCCACTTGACGGGCGATTTTGTGATCGGCTCATCGGAATCCAATTCTGGAAGTTCCGTTGGGTTCGTATCATCGTTCATGACTTGTCGACACTAAGTTTGGCGAATTTGGAGACCTTTGACCCTGACACGCTTTTCGGTACGAAGCGGCCCACATGTGGACCCCGCTTTGACCAGAAACTGTGATTTTTGCCCCTGTGTCCAAATTGAATTTAAGGACAGGCATTTCTAGCTATTTGATATTTTCTGGATATTATGGTGATGTTTATTTCAGCAACCGGAGTAGTACCTGCAGATCACACTGAGACCAGAGCTACAGTTGGAGCCAAAACCCCAGGCAAGTGTACCTTGCCAAACTCTGCAGTATTGTTACATATTTTCCTTGCTTCATTATATTGCTGTGCATGCTTGACCTAGGACCGTGTGACGTACTTAGCGTTCGATTATTAGTCGGGTGCCAACACCGTACGCGGTGTTGTGTATTGTCATCTAGAGATGGACATTCGTGACCCCTTTACATTCTCGTACTTGTCCTATCAAGTGCATTATAACCCAGGACACTTGACACTATTTATGAGACAGAATCTTCCTGAGATATTCATGGTGATTCTGTATAGGATACATGTTTATGACATAGACATTATATTCTTAGACATTATATGACTTGTTGCATTAGATATGATCTTGCGTGACATGGACATGGGGCCACATGGACATGAGACGTATGATTACATTGGGTGGGGAGAGACACACAGGCTACATGTTGATTATATATATTATGACGGCGTCTCAGTCTCTCTCTGAGCTAGACAGCTGCCGGTGTCTCAGTCTCTCGCTGAGCTAGACCACCACATGATATCACTACTACCGGCTCCCCGACACAGAGCTTGTAGTGGCTTCAGCCTGAGTTCTAGTGCTGCTCTCACTTGCATATCACTTAGCTGGTTATATAGTTTACCTTATTGTTTCATTTATTGCTGCACTGCATTTATTTTGGCATGAGTTATTTTGTACCTTGCTATGTCCCCTGAGGACCTGGATCCGGATTATGTCCCCAGGATTAGTAGACGAGATCCACCCAGAGTTATACAGTACAGGAGCATTAGCAGGAGCAGACACTGGAGCAGTACCAGATTCAGTAGACGAGTGATCACCGAGGTTATCTTCTGAGTATATACTGTTCCCATACTCAGTATCTGAAGTAGTTATCTTTATTTTTGTATCTTGACAGATGTATCAGACTCATTACCGGGTTATTTCCCGAGTTTATATTTTATTGAGATTGATCTTGATTTATGATTCTGATATTATTGTATTCATATCTGTGGATGAGATTAGTATATCTAGACCATATATTGTTGTAATACAACTTAAGTACGCCCTGATGGATCCATTAAATTGGGTTTGTCCATCAGTGTGTGCTGCTGGCCATTGCCACGTGTCTGGTCCCTCGATATTTTGGGACTGGGACGTGACATCGAGCAACCCCAATGACTAGCCAAGAACCAAACTCGAGTGACTCTTGTGGTTACTGAGGAGAGGTATAAGATCCCGGCTGGGTGACAGAAGATCAGTGGATCGAGCCACATGGACGTATTATTCCTTTTATTTATAAATGGTGGGAGTTGGGGGCAGTGGGTCCAAAGACATACAATAAAGTGTGCACAAAAGTCCCGAACGTTACGTCGGGCCCCGTACGTTATGCCGGAAAGTAAAAAAAAAGACTAGCCAAGAGCTTCTCTTTTATCACTTTGTCATGATACATTTTTTCCCCTCAAACTACATATTTGTGCCTGTTGTCAAAGCGTTGAGTCAAAAAACTAGGGCTTGGTATCAGCTCATTTCGTATAGTAAATTGTCTGAAACTTTTAACTTTAGGCCAATTCTTAGCTTCATCAGCCTGTACAAATTTCCCGGTGAGCATTGGATTGGGTGTGTTCAAACCCGATTTGAAACGACAGATAAATATCAGTGTCAGCTGATCTTTAACACCTCCCTAAAACCTCATCGTAGCTTGCTTATATTTATGGTTAGGTTGTTGCAGTTGATACATCCACTTTTGACATACGTGGTTGCCAATGACCAACCAGTGGCTTATAGCAATAGATTTAGCCTCACATATCTCAGTCTAAATTTTACTTGTAATTTTAAGAAACCTTGCCATTATCTCAATTATATAGGTATCTTGAGAACTATAGTGATGACTCTTCTGTAAACCATTCATTCTAACAATATAACAATGTGCTATTCTACTCAAGTATGAAATCAGAAATTGGGGGTTGATTGAAATATGGACCGACTCATATGAAAAAAAATAAATAGAATTGACTGGAGCCCACCTTAGTCCGTAAGGTGGGTCCGTCAATTCTACCCACTTACACTATTATCGGGCTTATCACTGGGACTTCTGCAACGAAACTAAGTGAAAATGGGGTTATTGAAAATCTTGAAATTTCGTACAAGTCTTCAAAGACTAATCAACTTCCTGGTTGAAACATTAAGTAAATCTTGTTAGAGAGATTAAAATATAAAAACTGTTATAATACTATGAGCAACATAACTATTAAGCATAATGATATGATATGGATTTGGAGCGGTAAAAACTGCTAAGAGTTCAATAATCAAATTAGTGAAACTATTTAATTATCGTTGTTCAAAATGAGATTCAAATGTCGTCTGTCGGTTCGCTTTCAGGAACTAACAAGTTTCGATTAGACTAAAATCGTGATTGAACTTTTGGAACGCTCGTAGTATCATGAACTTTTGGAACGTTCGTAGTATCATCTCCTTTTTTTCGGGCTTTGCTCGGAACTAAGCACTTGTTGCTCAGAGAGAGAGCTCTAATTTCTCTTTCAGAATTCTCTCCTTTCTTGGTTTTAGCATGTCACATTGCCAAGAGAGAGTGCTCTCATTGTATAGGACAACAATCATTCCTTGGACAACTACAGAAACTGAACAGCCTCATAAATAGTTAAATTGCCTACTAAATGGCGGCTAAAACAGAGGAGTAACTCTCAGATAATCAGTTGTGAGAACTGAACAACCAGCAACAAGGCTAGCTATGCAACGACGCTACCATACGCGGAGCTACCAACAGAGACTACCAACCACCAACCGCGATGCAACCCATGATGCTCTGCCTAAGTGCACCATCAAAACGTCATTTTGTATCCTTACCTTCGAGTCCAAACTAGGTCCTTTCGGAGAGGTTCGATTTTTTTTTTCTCTCTCAAGAAATGATGATTAAAACAAATGTTGATAGGAGTAATTGAACCTTGTCCACCACCATACTAACGACTTGAGCTATCATGTGTGTATAGGTCAATAACTGAATGATCAAATATTAAAATACACACACGTAAAATTTGTCCCAAATATACTAGTGGGACCGAATCATCTATGGATTTGTCCGACAAACTCCAACACATGATATCTTGTTGAACCTTGATAATGTGGTTGCTATAGGCTTTGCATGACCAGGTTCGACCATGACTAAGGCGAGGGCTCAAGCTCAAGCTCAGGAAGAGAACATAACGGCCTTATCAGAGTTGTCAGAATGACCTGAGAAAAAAAGGCATCATGTGCTGAATGCAATCTAACGATATCCCCTAGTCCAAGATCTGATTTTACTGCTATCACTGTTGGATTGTATCTCGTTTCTGGTTGAATGTTCAAAAGTGATGACAATAGAATTGATAATTTAGTCCAACATCAGATAAAAAGTGAGATAATAAGGTGTAGATAATTGAAATTGATTCAGACCTTACATAAGAATTCTCTTTTAAGACATATGACTCAAGTCCAATATCGCACATGATGGACCAACTTCTGGTCGGGTCACGCCGCATTCCCAACAGTCACAAGTTAGTAGATTTGAACTATATGAACATGTCACGTTACAACTACAGACATTCTTGCTTTGAAAAGTAAATATCATGCACACGATTTTCCGACAGTGATTCCAAAGCCCTTGTTCATGAAGGATTGGGTGATCTGATACTCGATTGAAGAAGATGGTCAGCATTGACAAAATACAATACTTCTACCTAGACAACATCTATGCATTCCTAGATTTCAAATTATCCCTATAGGCTAAAAGAGAGAAGCTACAAAATCTAGCTCCAAACACATGCATTGAAAATGTCCAGCCTCCCTAAATTGTTGAGTTTATATATAGAAAACCTGCCCTACATTTAACAGACTTTCATGGGGCACATTGAATATTACACTGTTCTCCCTGCACATCCTTCTCAGAAACGAATATATGTAATCCACCGCAATCCTCTTGAGCAGCCCAGATCCTTTCCGGGCTCTCACTACTGTGTTCCCCAAAATATGCACCACCCCGACATCCTTGCACTTGTTCAAGTAGTCCAGCTCGTCCTCCATTGTCTGGCTCCGGTTGGTTCTTGTCTTGCTAGAGGACCTCAATATGCCATTGCTCCTCTGGTGAGTGGTAGAAAGAGATTCTGTTGAAGAAGACTGCTTCAGGACTTCGATAGTGGACATGATTGTGTCTTCACCATGTTCAAGCTCCAAGTCTATAGATTTTAGACTACACTCGTCTGAGTCTGAGAACTCTTCCATCATGCATTCAAGCCGGATAAATTCTGAAAGACTATTGAAGAGCATATTCTCAAAGTCATCATCCTTCTTGTGAAGATCTTTGTAGCCATACCTTGCAATACAACGGAACATGTGGATATTCTTAGGACCAATCCTTTTCACAAGGAACCGTTCCTCAACAGGAACAGTATAGACTGGAAGGTACTTCACGCAGACAAGGAGTACAATTGAGTGGATAGCAGGGAGGTTGGTGATGAGGTGGGAGAAGATGCGGGGAACTCCACTGGCTAGTTCAGTGTAGACTAGGCCTACTCCAGGGACTCGAACCAGGCCGAGGCTGGGACCCAGACCAAGAATCCAGGCCATGGAGACCTTGCTGTGCATCTCAAACTCGTAACGCTTCATGGTGCCATAGTGCCAGACATACATAATTATGAGGAAAGCAACGGAGATAACAAGAGGGACCCAACCACCTTGGTCAACTTTGAGGAGTACAGCGTATAAGTATGGAACTTCCACCAGCAGAGAGAGTCCAGTGAAGGCAGCTACAAGAACCCAGTGGCTCCGCCATACCAATAGCATTATGGGAATCATGAGAAGTGTAGTCACAAGCATGACTATCGCCACTGCAGTACCTGGTATACATATGTAACATTAGGGTGTGAACAAGGATTCTAAAGATACAACTCATCTTCAGCTCTCCACTCTGAGAAAGTCTACAATCATAGATGAGCAATGAAACCTCAATCGATTCTAGTGCTTGCCCTCACAACCTTATGTTTTCAGGAGCTGGGACAGATAGAAGGTACTGAAGAAGAAATATGACGGAAGTGATAATAGAACGACGAAGGCATTGTCCCAATATGAAGATAAGTGATGCAAAAAATAAAACACATGCCGATCACAGAACCATAATCCACTTTCTAAAGGAGCATATTCTGTTAATAAATTTTTATAGTAATGCCCTAACGGGAACAGATAACAGAAGCAAGGTGTACCTTCAAGGCCACAAAATTTATTTGCTAGACATTATTCAAGTGTGACTGTGCAATGACTATTAGCAGAATTATTAGCCTCTTAGGGAAACAAGGTCTCATGCATTGTTTAGTTCAAAACTAGATAGTTGTTGGGAAAATACCAAGGTTCAAAGTATCGGTATCGGAATCGGTATCGGACCATTCCAATGAGTATCGGGATCGGCGGTATCGGTAGTATCGGCGGTTTCGGATCGGAGTATCGGATTTTTTGGTATCGGAAAGCAAACAACTATTAGTAAATTATTAACATTTTAGAAAATATATTTTATACATTTATGCATAATTTAAAGTATTTTTAGTGTTGTTTCTTAGTATTTTTGAAATTGAATGAAATAGTAGTCACCATTGTCGATTGATTTATATGCGATAGATAAGTTTTCCTAATTTATATGCTTTTACAACCTTACTATGCTTTTACGCCCTTGCTAATTGGTCTTTTTAATTCAATTTTCTTTGCCGAATTGACCAGAAAAGAGACCTATAATGTCGGTATCGGTCAGTATCGGGTATCGGTCGGTATCGGATCGGGACATGCCAAACTGTATCGGTATCGGCCGTATCGGATCGGTATCGGCCGATACTTCAAACTATGGAAAATACTCGATAATGACATAATTAAGCTACAATAACTAAGTAAACATCACAATCTTCTTGGCGCTCTTTTTGGTTACATGTTCTGTATCTGGACTTGTCACTTGTAGGGAGGGATTCAAGGTAGTCACCAGGTACTCAAGGTAGCCTCATGTCCTTTGGCTTTTTTCACTATAGGATTTGCTTTGAGGTCTGTTTTAACTAGTTAGTCATTCGTGAAACATGCTAGCTATGAAACACAGTTAATGCCACAAGTGCATCAAATGTGAAAGACCTAACTAAAGAGTAACAAAAATTGTTTTGTTATATGTGACCAATTGTTCCATTCTAAGCATGTTCACTTCTACCTTGTTTATTGTCACTTCTATTTCTGACAAAGCTATTGGAGCCAATCATGGATAGAAAGAACAACCATTATATAATATGTTTTGTAAAAGGAGCGCATAACAAGATTCCTTGTTTCCTACTTATCAAGTTAGTGCAAGAGGAAATTACATAAACAAGTCGCAAAAGAATTTCTTACATAAAGTAACTAAAAATGATGATACTTCTGGCAGGAGTTACTGAATTGCCTACAAGCAAGACACTTCCATTCTTTTAATTCACCAAGTAATAACGAGTATTTGCAAAGTGTTAAAGGAAGTGTAGCAAGGATATGCATCACAAGTAACTTAATATTGCAACTCACCATAGGCATTTCCAATCTGAATCTGATTTTTGAATCCAGAAGTAACAGCTATGCAAAGAATCATGAGGATCCAATTAATATCTGGAATGTATATCTGACCAAGAAATTTTTTTGATGTATGGACAACCTTGACCCGAGGGAAACATCCAAGTGCAAGTGCCTGCTTGATTATAGAAAATGATGCAGATATGGTAGCCTGACTAGAAATTATAGCTGCTGCAGTTGCAACAACAAACACTGGCCAGTATAAACAGTCTGCAATGAAGTATAGTGTCACTTACCCAAACAAATGGTGTATCACTTTATGAGTATCTTATAGAAGATCTGAATGATACCTGGAATTGAGCGATAAAAAGCATCAGCTACATGGTCATTGTTCTTCATAAGGTAAGCTGCTTGTCCAGTGTATGCCAACAGAAGGCAAGGGAACACAATGAGAGTGAAAGCAATCTACATTAGAATGAACATAACTCATATATTTGTTCTAATGCATAATTCAAGAAATCTTAGTGAGAAAAAATTCACCTGGACGGCAAGTACAGGAAAGTAACACAAATCAGCAAACAATGCTTCTGTGCCTGAAAAAGCATTGTTTTCGCTCAAGTTTTACAGGCACCAGAGCAACAAAAACATACTGGTGTAAACAAAGTAAATGAAGCTAACCTGTGATACTAAGCATAATCCCTCCCAGGGAGGTCCAGCTACGGTGCCCTCGTCTAAGATAACGGTATATATAAATTGGAGAAAAGGCCTTGAGAACCCCGGAATCATATTTCCATATATTTAGAGCTCCAATAGATCCAATCAGTATAAACCATAGAAGGACTACAGGAGCAAAAAGCCAGCCGACTCTATCTGTACCATAGTGTTGCATGCTAAACAAACCAACTAATATAACCACCGCAACTAGCACAACCACATCTGCAATGAGACAGAAAGAGGAGAAAAATAAACAGAATAATATATTCAAGAAGCCAAAAGAGAAATATCCATATGTGCTAATATATCTACTATAATACATATTTGTTGGGATATTAGAATCAAGGTTCAAAAACTCGGTATCGGTATCGGTATCGGACAGTTTGTATGAGTATCCGTATTGGCAGTATCGGCAATATCGACGGTATCGGATCGGAGTATCGAATTTTTTGGTATCGGCTGTATCGACAATATTTAAATAATTATTAATAAATTAGTAAAACAAATAGAAAAATAATTTACATATTTATGCATTATTTAAGTGTTTTTTATTTTATTTTTATTATAATTGAATAAAACAATAGTCATCCTTGCTGAATGGTTTACCTGCGATATATAAGAGAGAGAACACTTGCACATCACCAACCCTATATATATATATATATATATATATATATATATATATATATATATATATATATATATTGAGATGAGAGAGAGAACAATTGCAGCCGCTGTTCCTTTTTTTTTTCTTTGTTGTTCTTTTTTTTCTTCTTTTCATCTGACCAAAACCTAAAGACCCTTCCCTCTCCGATGGAAGCAGCGACAAGACGAAGAAGAAAGGGTTTCTGGAAGATTACCTTCTGAAAAACGAGGTAAGTTGAGTTCTTGAGAATTTTTTTGAGTAATTTATGTTTTGTGTGTATGTCCGTAGAAGAATTTGTCTCTATTTATATTTTATAGTTTTTTTGTCTACTATTTTAGTTCTTCATTATCGTTCTCTGTTGGATTTGATGTCTGGAATCAATTTCTACTTTTTTTTTGACTTTTTGTAGAACATCTACTTTGTTAAAGTTCCTGTGATGATCTGATTTGATATGATTTTTTCCCGTATCGGTCCGTATCGGCCAGTATCGGCCCCGTATCGGCCAGTATCGGTCCCGTATCGGTCGATACAGACCGATACGAACTTTTTCGTACCAGTTTCGGCCGATACCGATCTTTTCTGTTGGTATCGGATCGGCATGGGACAAAACCGATCCGATACGTATCGGTATCGGCCGATACTTTAAACCTTGATTAGAATATTCTACAAGAGGTTTTAATGGGATATTAATGTAAGATGAAAGATTGTAAGGCTATAAATAGCCAAAAGATTATCAATAAAAAATATAACAATTACTCCAAAATATTCTACATGGTATCAGAGCCCAAACCCTAACCACCACCTCCCAAACCCTAGCCGCCACCACCGCCACCGCTGCGGCGCCGTCCGCCACAACCGCTTTCGCACCGCTCGTCCGCCACCACCGTCGCCGCTCGTCCACCACCACCACCGCGAAGTCACGACTCCCGCGAAGCCTTCTGCCGCGGTTTCTGGCGTCTCCCGCTGGTCGTTCCTGACGTTGACATCGAAGGCCTAGATCTGATGGGGGAGAGACATGATCGGGTCTAGGAGAGGACGAAGAGGGCGAACGTGAATCGTGGGACGGGCGTGAGATGATCGGAGAAGAGGAGGATCGATGGAGGAGATCATCAAGAAGTTGGACTCTGCGGAGGTCGCAACGTTGATGAAGCTGATGAAGCTGGTGAGAGCGCGACACGAACATTGGCGAAGTTGGAGCATCCATCCATCGATCTGAAGCTTGATAGACCGACCACCTACTTGAGTTGGTCACGATGGGTGAGGAGAACCCTCGCAGGGAAGAACCTGGACGGTTTCTTGTCAGGAGAGAAGACAGAGCGGGATGAGAGCTCGGCAGGACGCGACGAGTGGAAGTCCACTCATATGGTGGTATACATTTGGCTCCTCAATTCTTTAGTCCAGTCGATCGCCGCCACAGTGGATGGCCTTGAGATGGTGAAAGACGTGTGGGAGAAGTTGAGGAGAACCTACGATGGCGTGGGAAATAACTTGAGGCTTTTCCAGATCAAGGGGGAGATCGACGACACCGTACAGGGAGAGAAGACGGTACAGGAGTATGCCACGGAGTTGGAGCGTCTGTGGTTGGATTCAAGGTAGTCAAAGGCGCAAGGCGCACTCGAGGCGCAAAGGGTCAAAATCGTCCGAGGCGCAAGGCGCATTTAAGGCGCGTGCCCGAGCGACGCGAGGGGCAAAAAATATATATATATATATATATATATATATATATATATATATATATATATATATATATATATTCACATCGGATTTCTACATTGATAAACATGTATACTTCAAATTCTCCCGTCTAGGTTACAATCACTTTGAGTTGAGTGGGAGAGAAAATAGTAAAAAAAATGTACATCGGTTTAAAAAATAGTCTAAAAACAGTACATTTAAAAAAATAGTCTAAACATGTTATTTTTTTCAAATGATTTTCAAGGCGCACCTAGGCGGGCCTTAGCTATTCCAAGGCGCTCGGAAAAGGCGCACCTATGAGCGCCTTAAGAATTGCGTCCCGCTTGGAGTGCCCTGAGGCGCTGCCCCTGCGCCTAGGAGCAAGGCACGCCTTAGGCGCGCCTTTGACTACACTGGTTGGATTATAATCATTTCTCAGATCGGGCGAGCTGCGAGGACCCGAAGTGTAAGGAGAGACAGGAGAGGACGATGAAGTTTCTTAAGGGGCTGGCCGCAATATTTTCTCAGAGGACAGCACTACTTCTAGCCCAACCGAAGATTCCTACACTTGAGGAGGCTATCTCGGCCATGATCCAGGAGGAGACTCGTATCAAGCTACAGGAAGGGACATGTGGTCCTCCTGAAGTGAAGACAGCACTGGCGATTGCCAATTCAGGCGGCACAGGACCTAAGGGAGACCCCCGACAGTGTTACAACTGCGGAAAAGTGGGCCATCAGAGGTATACTTGCACCAAACCACCCAATGAGGGAGATTCAGGTGACGAACGTGGACAGTTTGGAGGACGTGGCCATGGTCGTGGGGGTCGACGGGATGATCGAGGAGGTTATCGGACGAACATATTGGTAGCAGAAGGCGAGGAAAGAGCTAATGATGCCTATATTGAGGAGGATCAGGCACTACTGGGCATGCTGGAAGTACTCAGGAGAAAGCAGAGAACGTCAAGCGATGGAGACATGAGGAGTGGGACTGGGGAGGCGTCCACCTCAGTCTTCGCCAGAGGCAACGCTGGCATGTATGCACATCCATCTTTAGGTACTGATGACTCACTCGTCCTTGCATCTATGTCTTCCCTTATATCGTCGGACTGGATTGTCGATTCGGGTGCGTCTCGACATGTGACAGGGAATGCTAGTGAGTTCTCTTCCTACACTCACCTAGCATCTACAGACAACATTCAAACAACCGATGGTACTTTTCAGCCAATGGTCGGTTAGGGTACTGTCGATTGTACATGTTCAGTAAGATTGTCCAATGTTTTACATGCTCCTTCTTTTTCAATCAGTCATTTGTCCATTATATCTATAATCCTCCAACTAAAATGCATTGTCTCTTTTGATATTCCTAAGATGATCTTCCAGGAGAAGGAGACGGGACGAAGACTTGGGACTGTCACTTGGCATGATGGACTGTGGTACCTGGATCAGAAAGGACTGGATTCGGCATTGGTGTCTGTGGCAGAAAGGGCAAAAATGGGAGGACCAAAGATGAGTGTCGAGGATACACTGATACTCCATCACAGGCGGTTGGGGCACTCCTCTTTTGGTATTTTGAGTAGGTTGTATCCATCTATTTATGAGAAGAAAAATAAGGAGAAACTAGTATGTGATGCATGTGATTTAGGCAAACTTACTAGGAGCTCATATGTTGGTGCGGACCATAGGAGCTATTCTGTTTTTGATATTATACATTATGATGTCTGGGGCCGTGCGCCACAACTACTATGAATGGTTACAAGTATTTCGTCTCTTTTATTGATTGTTCCTCTCGTGTCACCTGACTGTATTTGATGAAGAATAAGAGTGAGACCTTTGCCTGTTTCCGGGACTTTCATAAACATGTCCAGACTCAGTACAGAGCAGTAGTGAAGGTAATAAGGTATGACAATGGAACAGAGTATACCAACAAAGCACTTGAGGAATACCTGTCAGCCCAAGGGATACAACATCAGACCACCTGTGCATACACACAAGTACAGAATGGAGTGGCAGAAAGGAAGAACAAACACCTTCTGGAGGTGGCAATGAGCATGATGAACACCATGAATGTCCCACAGAAACTGTGGGGGCATGCAGTGTTGACAGCAGCTCGATTGATCAACATGATGCCCTCGAAGGTACTGGAATGAAAGTCTCCATGTGAGATATTGCAAGAAAATAATAGTGAGATACTCCCACTAAAGGTGTTTGGCTGCGTATATTTTATGAAGGACAACAGACCGTCTGTTGGGAAACTTGACCTCAGAGCAGTCAAGTGTGTATTTGTGGGCTATTCGGCGACTCAGAAGGGGTACGTGTGCTGGAGCCCAGTAGAGAAGAAGTTTGAGAGCATGGATGTTCACTTCAGGGAGTTTGAGCCATACTACCGTCAGGAGGGAACCTCATCCATGAGTGAGCAACTCATCTGATACTGAGAGTATAAGGCGAGAGGGAGAGATTGGTGAGAGTGTGGTAACCGATTTAGGAGTATGGCATGGAGGAACGTTTGAGGAGAAGCAGGAGAGTGAAGAGGAACATGGGGAGGAGATGAGAGGTGTTAGGCCCACGGCTCAGGGGGAGTTACTTACCTACAGCAGGAAAGGGAAGCAAACTGCAGGAGCAGTACCTATAGTGCCAGTGCCAAGTCCCTTGCCTGCATCTATCTCAACTCCTGAGACACCTACACCACCACCACTAGATTCCCCTTCAGGTGATATCATTCTTCCTACTACTCCCACACCATTATCAGTACGGAGGACAACTCGCAGCAATACGAAAAATCCTCCTGATAGATATGGTTGGGACCTTGTTCAGTTTGTTTCATATAATAACATATCTTCTTCGCATGGAGCATTCATTGCATCTTTGGATAGTATTACTGTACCTAACAATTGGTAGGTTGCCAAGAACGATCCAAAGTGGAAAGCGGCGATGCACGAGGAGTTAGGCGCTCTTGAGAAGAACCACACTTAGGAACTGGTAAAACTGTCAGAGGGGAAGAGGGCAGTCTGATGCAAATGGGTCTTTACTGTGAAAATGAACCCAGATGGAAAAGTAGTGCGCTACAAGGCTCGACTGGTGGCAAAATGATACAGTCAGACGTACGACATTGACTATGATGAGACATTTGCACTAGTGGCGAATATGAGCACCGTCAGGACCCTGATTTCTTTGGCAGCGAATGGTGGATGGAAGCTACACCAACTGGATGTGAAGAATGCGTTTCTTCATGGAGATCTAGTGGAGGAAGTGTTGTACATAGAGATACCACCAGGATTCTGCACCGATAAGACAGTGGGCAAGGTCTGCAGGTTGAAAAAGTCCCTCTATAGACTGAAGCAGTCTCCTCGAGCGTGGTTTGACAGATTCAGGAGGGCGATGATAGGGATGGGATATCAGCAGATCAATGTTGATCATACTGTGTTCTTCCGTCGGAGTGGATGCCACATCACCATGCTTGCGGTGTATATGGACGATATGATTCTCATAGGAGATGAGGAGCAGGAGATTTCCCGACTCAAGGGGAAGCTTGGCATGGAGTTCGAGGTGAAGGATCTTGGCCTTCTTCGGTACTTCATTGGGATTGAGATTGCTCGAGAAGCAGAGGGGATTGTTCTTTCTCAGAGGAAGTATGCGCTGGACCTTCTCACAGAGACAGGGATGTTGGGATGCAGACCTGCAGCGACATCGATCAACCATGGGTTCAAGCTGTGTGCTGAGGCTGGAGAACCAGTTGACCGAGACAGATACCAGAGACTGATGGACAAGTTGATCTATTTGAGCCACACACGTCCTGATATCTGCTTTGCAGTGAGTGTGGTGGGCCGCTACATGCATGACCCAAGGAAGGGACATATGGACGCGGTGTACTAGATTCTGAGATACTTGAAGGGTGCCCCTGGAAAGGGGTTGATATTCAGAAAGAATGATCACTTGAGCATCGAGGGCTACTGTGACTCTGACTGGGCTAGCTGTACTGATGACATGAGGTCTACCTCGGACTATTGCATATTTGTAGGAGGTAACTTGGTCTCTTGGAGGAGTAAGAAGCAGTCGGTGGTGACCAGATCGACAGCTGAAGCAGAGTACAGAGCTATGGCCTTGGGAGTTACAGAGCTGCTATGGCTGAAGAGTATGCTTGTGGAGCTGAAGCTGGATCAAGGAGCCAAGATGAAGCTGTGGTGTGACAACCAGTCAGCCATCAGTATCGCCAACAATCCAGTACAGCATGACAGGACCAAACACATCGAGATCGATAGGTTCTTCATCAAGGAGAAGTTGGACCGTGGACTACTGGAGCTAGGTCATGTTCCAACCAAGGAGCAGCTAGCAGACAGTATGACCAAGGGACTTACCTCTGCAGATATGATTAGAGGATATGACAAGATGGGCTTAGTGAATATCTTTCGCCCATCTTGAGGAGGAGTGTTGGTATATTAGAATATTCTTGGTATATTTGTTGGTATATTTGTTGGTATATTAGAATATTCTTGGTATATTTGTTAGGATATTAGAATATTCTACAAGGGATTTTAATGGGGTATTAATGTAAGATGAAGGGTTGTAAGGCTATAAATAGCCAAGAGATTATCAATAAAAAAATATAACAATTACTCCAAAATATTCTACAATACCAATAAAACCAAATTACTAGAGTCAGCTTTGTCAAGGGTCTCCCTTCTTCAACTAAAAAATACCATAACATATTCCCACTACGTAATTGAACTTCTGAAACTTTACTCCATGAACAGCTAGCATGTGCTTAAAACTGACGAAAAGTTGTGGGTGATAAGGTTTTATAACTAGGTCTCCATTGACATAGTTGCTTCAACAAGATAGTTTGCGCAATTTCTAATAGTCTAATATGAGCTCATCAACCAATTTTGTGAACTTAGTTAATCATTGCAGATCCTTCTAGAAATGGAGCTATGCCACATCGTTAACAGTTTTTTCTTCTTCTTTTTTTTTTGGCAAAACAGCGACTTCAATGAAATCAATGTCAACTTATAAATACATGTCCAATAATTTTGGTACTGTTACTCTTCAGAGCAATTGTTGATGATGCTTGTATTATGATATCTTCAACAAAAAATAAAACCAGTAAGTCACAACTCTTAGCCAATAGTATCGATCATTGTTAAACAAAAGAATTAACAAGGAAGAGAAAACATCAGTTTCATCTCTGCTGAGCATGTTATAAGCAAGATTCGCAGTACCGGTATCTGAATCGGACCATTCCTACGAATATCGGAATCAGCAGTATCGGAAATATCGGTAGTTTCGTATCGGAGTATCGGATTTTTTTGGTATCGAAAAACAAATAATTATTAACATTTTAGAAAGTATATTTTATACATTTATGCATAATTTTAAGTATTTCCAGTGTTGTTTCTTAGCAGTTTTGAAATTGAATGAAATAGTAGTCACCCTTGCCAATTGGTTTATCATGCGATAGATAAGTTTTCTTCTTTTACATGCTTGTACAATCTTACTATGTTTTTACACCTTTGCCGATTGGTCTTTTTCGTTCAATTTTCTTTGCCGAATTGATCGGGAAAGAGACCCCCAATGTTGGTAAAGGAATCGGGTATCGGTCAGTATCGGATTGGGACATGCCAAACCATATCGATATCGGCCGGATCAGTATCGGTCGATACTGCAAACTATGGTTATAAGTGAAGATTAACCTGGAAATAGAGGAAGCTTATTATATTCAAAGGCATATTAATTAAGAAAAGACAGGAAATAAGAATGCAGTACTGTTTCGAGGTTACGTAAATACCATTACTCATCTTAGGGTGGTCCACTTTTATTCCACCTGCTGCAGAGAGAACTGCCAAGCAAAATCATCTCAGGATTAGTAAGATACAAGGCGGTAAAGCATAATTCACTTGAACAACAAAAGTATCCAAAATATTGCTGAAATTTTATAGACTGCAGTCACAAAAGGTTATCCAATAGTCCTGAAAGCATTGCAGCAAGCACAGAAGAATAACCGGAGGATAGCCAATGCGTGAAGAGATACAAATATCACAAGGTCAATGGCCCTTAATACAGATGAATAGAAGAAAAGGATTCATGTAGGCAACCTGGCAGTTGAGATAAAGGCTTTCTAGTTGCTGCTGGTGCTATAGGTCTGGACGTCTTTTAGACTATGTTGCATGAGAGTACGGAGGTGGATACAGATAAGGATATGATACGGTACGAGATACGAGTATTTTCATATAGGTGCATGAGTAGTTATGTTGCATGAATACGGATACAGATACCCACACGATAACAGGTTTTAGGCAAGAATTGAATATCCGACTTAGAATTCCCAATATGATCCCTCTCAGTAAGGCACAAAGTTACCAGACCACATGCATTTACCCCCATTGTCAGACTGGGGCACGGAGTTTCTCATGTTCAATCCAACTTGCTGCTTACATAGCTGTTGATTTGACATATCCAATTTGGTTGTTGGGAAAGGGATGCTCTTTAGTCCTCCAATCATAGTGACGTTCACCAGTATTGAAAGCATAGAATAAATCCATCTACGTCAAATCCTAGCTCTACAATTTATGAGGTATACAAAAAAATCACATTCTTATATACCATTTTAAGGAATGGCGCATTTCAAGATTGCATTTTTTAAACAAGTGTTACCAATTTTGGCATTAATAATTGGGGGGCAAGATCAATGACCCAAACACACGTGCACTTACTTCGTGCCCATGAAGAAAAATATAAAAAAGTATAAATTGTTCTCTCCAACAAATAAATACAAGTATCACTAATTCATAAAGAACATACATGCAACATTTGTTGGACGAAACAGATCTAATAGTAAGTTGACTTGACACTACATACTATCAGAATAAACGTTTATGAAGTACGTAAAAAGGGGGAAATACCTGATATAGCTGGAGTGAGAATTCCATCTCCGATCACCATGCATGTGCCAATAAGGACAACAACAAGTAGAGTGTTCTTTTTATATGCATGTGCCTCTAACCATCTCTTGATTTTGGCAGCAAGAGAATTCTCATCGAATGCATGGCAAATGTATGTTGTTAGTTCTTCATCAGTACGATGCTGGTTGGGTATGGTTTTTATTTTTGCATGCCTACAAAGTAGCGAATACAGTGCAAAAGTCCCACCTGTGAAACATAGCTATGTAAGCACTCTTGTAGTAGACAAAATCATCTAGAAAATCAAGATATTGTAAAGTTTGTAGTACATGAAGTTGATGATAAAGAGTGCATCAATTACTACACAATAAGTTGCATGGGTACTCCTTCAGAGGACGATATCCATGTCCGTATCCTATCATATTGGACATGGTACTTCCTCGGCACTCATATCGAATATAACCCTCACATGTCTAGGCCCCAAAAGATCCCAAAAGGTGCGTGGAAGTGAATGGGTATGGAAATCACCAGAGAGAACTTTACCTCAGTAGTCAGTATATTTCAAGATTAAGGCACATGTGTAATAGTCATCACAATCTCAATGAGAAGTGAAGGAAACTTATAAAATCCCCATTGTGTGATACATAATTGAGATATTAGAGAGTAACATTTCCTTTGAAGTGGGTCCTTCCTCAAGATCTGATATAAATAATATATGAGAAAATTTGAGTTACACCCCACTTTATTTATCCATATTCAAGGTGTACCCCACACGATTACCATAATGTATGACACCCCCCACTTTTGACGGAAACCGTCTCCAACTAAAGGTCAACTTTTTTGACCAAAATTTTTGGACAAAAATACCCTTCATACACGGCAGAGGAGGGGGGGGGGGCTGGGAAGAGGGAAGGGGTATTTCGGTTAAAAACTAACAGTCAAAGCAGTTGACTATTAATTTCCGTTAAAAGTGGGGGGTGTCATACATTATAGCAATCGTGTGGGGTGTGCCTTGAATATGGATAAATAAAGTGGGGTGCAACTCAAATTTATGGACATTGTGAATACATATAGTTGTATCTACACCGTACCCGTATCCTAAAATATTTGTTTAGAAATAATGTATTCGAAGTCCATATCATGTCCATTCCAAATTCATGCCCATGTCTATGTAGCCTAACTATACAAAAGGACTGATAAATGTCCATCATTCAAATACGCATCATATTTTCCTACACAGACTCACCAAAAATTCTGCAACTATTTGTTTATTGAAAATGTAGAGGTTGAATTCAACAATTATTGTCATATAGGATGCTGATGTAAACCCAAAATGTTATCACTGCTACAAGACTTTACCGCATTTCTTAGCAAGCCTTAAGGCCCTTAACAGTCTAACTAATATAAGAAAATGGAGAGACGATTTATGATGGAGCCCTGGCCTGCATTAGGTTGAGAGGCTTCACCAAGCCCAAACTCCCCACACTTGACATGCATGATGCAGCTAGTGCACAGGGAAATGGACTTCCCTTTGTCAACAGCTAAAATAATCCATATCCCACTAGCACCTTGACTAACGTCTAGAAAATCCCAGAACCTACCGTGCTTGCCCAAAAAAGTGTCATTAAGGGTAAACTTTACTGTTTCCTGTAACTTTCTGAATAAAGACTTAAGGCACAACATCGTATCTTCTTAAGCCAAGAAAATTATAGCTCGAGATCTAACGAAGAAGAAATCATGGGGTTTCGCAAATTTTCAATTTTTCAGATTATGCATGTATTTTCCTTTTTTGAACTATTGGATTCAAATTGAGGCAATGTCTCTTGTTTCCTTCCAGTTCATGTTCCTTTACTCTTCTCTCACATTTGTGGATTTTCCACACTGCGACCATTTGCATGTATCTTTTTACCTCCTCTCAGACAATTATTTAAAACTACCACAAAAATATTTTAGGGACCATAACACATGAAGAATTAGGCAATGAGTATATTTTTGATGAGAATGCTATTAGATTCATGGCCATATACCTTAAAGTTCACTGCTCTCTACACCAAACAGGATAGGGAGAGAATATTCATCCTTAATGAAAATGCCTCAAGTGATGAAGAGAGGATATTCCATCCAAAATATATCTTAGCTATCTTTCTTCTCTTTTCCCAATCTTTTGATATGCAACATACAAAACAAGCCTACAGCTCTATTTTTTTATTACTGGTTGGTACTTGCTACCAAAATGATCTTCAGCACTTCCTTTTAATAGTATTCCAATGATATCAGCAGATACAGAAACATATGTTGAGGAAATAATGCTTGCTCAGTGCTTGGTCTAAAGTAAAGTTGAATTTTTACATACATGCTTTCAGCTTTGACATGAAATGATGTGTAGTATTAACTAGTGACAAAGAGCAGCAATTTACCTTGACCATTGTCGTTTGCCCTCAACACTACAAGAACATACTTGAAGAGTGCAACGATAGTAAGAGAGTATATAATCATTGAAAGAGCTCCAATAACTTCATCAGGTTCTGTTACTCCATGAGGAAACGTATTGTAGAAAACATACAAAGGTGATGTGCCTAAGTCCCCAAATACCACTCCAAGACTCTGAAATGCAAGCCTGACTAGTAATAATGATGAAGACTTCTGCATTGGAAAACTAAAGCATGTAAGCATAGTCATTTCCATTGACCTAATTTCAAGGGGAAAAAAGCTAAAGAAAATCTCCTAATTTATAAAAAAGTTCTTATGATTGAGATGACAAAAATGAACAGGAGTAATGAGCACATTTTAAATGGTGCGACATTATTCACCTAGTTTTAATGTTAAATTAAAATTTCTTCTTATTTAAATAGATAAAGCAATTATTAATATTCACAGTATCCTTCAATAGAATGTTCAGAATTTTAAGAAATAGAACTTGTTGGCTCACTAAACAAATTATTGAATAATAAAAACAAAACCAGCAAAGAAGTTAATAAAACTAGGGTAAATTTCTAGTATAAGGACACCTCCTTATACATGTTCCATGACCATAGATGTGGATCCACTACATTAAGCATCTAAACCTAACTTAGGAGAAAACATCAATATTGAAGGGAGCGAGAATTATTCTTTGGGTGGGGTTTGGTGGGGTGTGTCTATGAGGCACCGACACTCCAAAATTCATACCGTCTATGCCGTATCGGACACACGTATTGGACATATTACAGACACTCCGAAATATACTAGGACACATCAAAATATGTGCCAAATCCGTATCGCGGTGTCTGAAAAGACCAATTGGTTGACCGGTCCACTTGACCAATCAGTTGACCACTGTAATTGGTTTCAAGGGAGCCCGCATATTGACAAATTTTGATATGATTTTACAAATCTTTTTAGGATTAGTCTAGAATTTTCTATTGAGAACTTATACATGTAATAAATCTAGCAAATTCGATCAAATCTTTGACCTTGATTTGATTATGATATTACCTTTCTTAGGATTATATTTAGAAGGCTTTTGTTTAGGATTACGATTAGATTTCTCCTTCTCCAAGTTTCATAAAGCCTATATAATGACTTCGTTGTAGTAGTTTTATTTAACTTCAATAATATTACTACTTTTCATTGAGATTTCTTCTTCTTTTTTCTAGTGGATTCCAGTGCTGTGGATTCAAGAAATCGTTCTGGGATTCGAACATCTATAACGTCCGTTTCATCGACATTGTTTATACCTGCTTCACTTCAGCGTTGTACCACCCTCAAAAATTTCGGCAAAACAACCTCAAAAATTTACTTCCACCAAACAACTATGTACTGTAGGAAGTTACATATATTATTCCCTACATAAGGTGGTATTATAGTCAGGTTCCTATTTTCTTGATCAAGTTAACTTACTTTACTAATAAGAATTTGTTTCCTATTAATGTTCTTCCTTAAAAGTATTTACCAATTAAGTTTAAGATATAATCTTATTAACTAAGCTAAATCCTAGATTTAAGTGAAAATAAATCCTAAATGAATTATTTTAAACTCTAGCCCAATTGTTCTAATTGCTAAAAGCTCTAAATCCTGACTAAATACAAACTAAATCCCATATAAATCCCAACAATCCATCCGATTTAAACCAAAACCCATGGTAATCACAAACCTATTAATTCAAATTCAGCTAAACCAAATTGAATCCCAATCCACTTGGTTTCCTCCTGCCAAATCCTTTAACTCATCCAAATCCTATATACTACCTAGCTATATATCTACTATCTTGTTATAATCTAACTTCTTATCTATGTATATACATACTAACTAATCTTCCTATCCAGCCGTCGATTCCCTCCAAATCTAAAATAACAAGTCCAAATCTAATTCAATCAAAATCCAACTTTGATTTAAATCCCCAAATCTCTCTCTCAATTCAAATTTAACTTAAACCTACCTATTAAGTATCTTTTGATAAATTATATCTAAAAACCAATCATCTCCCCCGCTTCTCCATCCCGATCGAACTCTCCCCTGACCTCGCTTGCATCTCTTATACCATCACATGCAGCACAACCCAGCCACCACTTGCGACTTCGGTGACCCATCGCCGACAGTCCACGCCTCCACCCAACAACCTAGAGAACCTTCCCCGACCTTGACGATTGCTATCATCAGAGTCCGGCGCCAGCAGCCGGTCGCACTTGCAGATAGCTCGGCCTGACTCAGCTCGTCCATCCAGTCGCGCACCTAAGACAAAAAAATAAAGCAGTTGCAACAACATAGACGCCTTGGCTTCCCCTGTTCAGTGATCGACTGAGCCCCCAACAGCCCGAAGACCCCACGACCACCCTGGTCAACCCCCATAACACCGCCGACCACTTCCCTTACTCTGACGAACCTCCAAGCACTCGGGCAAACACCGACGACAGAGTCGGCCTATCAAAAACGAAATCCCCTCCGATCGATCGAGCGTCGTCCCGATGATCCAGAGCTCCTTGTCGCACGCACAATCAATAAAAACGTGCGTAAAGAGTTCCCTGACTTGTACGATTCGACAAAATTAGATTTGGTCGACGGTGGTCGATGAATTTGATCTGTATCCTTTGAAAATCGTCGATTCTGCTGTAGGAGTACGGACTCGATTCTCTTTGTATGAACGTATGCTTGAGACAAGCCTTGCGTCGTTGGATTCGCAAATATGCATTAGTATTATACTGATGTCAACTAAATTATTTGTTAAAAGAGATTTGTTTTATTGGTTGATGAGAATAGAAATGTGGTACAGGAAAGTTACCTTCTTCAATGTTTTGATTATATGTCGAAAGTGATACATTTCAGATTGGAGACCGACTAAAAACCACTGCTCCCCAACCCACTCCCCCCCCCCCCCCGAAAGTGCCGAATCAGAAAGTCATTGATACCAAGTTTTTTGAACCTTGCCTTTGATGCACTCACACTGGATTTTATATCTCATATACTATTCACTAAATGGGGCCCAAACATGATTAATACTCTCTTTATCTATTCCAGCGTAAAAAGAATTTATAAGACTCGACCTATGTTTCTAAATTTGATTGTTGTAACAAAACTTGCCAATGTTATATTAAGCAGTTACCTTTAAGCGCTCGGTCCATGGTTGGTCATCGATTGATAAGATTACTCAGCTACTAGTCACAATTATCCATCCACTTGGAATTTTCGTAATATGCGAACCAATTAATTGGATTAAATGCCAGACCACTGGACCGATTAATCTTCTTTTTTTCATAACACTGGAGTTCACAATTAGACGAAATTATGTAGAGAGCTGAGATTTTGAATAACAAACTTCCTAAATTTGGATAATCCTGAGCAGAATTTGAGGGTAGACATGGGCAGTTATAACCAATTACCATAAAAATGACCGCAAATATATGGTAACATCAATAACTTATTTAAGGGGATAGGGAAGGAGAATGTACCCTCCCATACCCCTACATAGATCCGTCGCAGTCTGTACAAAGAAACTCTTGAAACTTGCAGAAATTCTCAATGTGAACTGCTACAAAAACTATAAATAGTGTTGATATGGTATGTTGGGTGTCATATTTAAGTATAGTATAAGCACATGGGAATATCCTGAGGACATATTTGGGATGCCAGAATATGTCACAGGATATTCCATTATGAGATTATTGTCATAATGATTGAGATCATTGTATTAATGACTGTAAGGCTATATAATGCCAATGAGACCATCAATAAAATTATCAACTAATTTCTACATGGTATCAGAGCCAAATTTCCACAAACCCTAGCCGTCACCAAGCTTCCACAAACCCTAGCCGTCACCGAACTCTTCCACCCCCCCCCTTTTTTTTTTCCTTCTCTCCTCTTCTCCGCCCTTCGCAGGCCGCCCTTCGCTGTTGCTGCCCTGTCCCGCTACTGCTTCGGCTACTACTGCTGCTGCGGCTGCTGCGACTGCTGCTGCTGCTGCGACGGCGGCTGTGACATGCGTGCTGCCGCCTCCTCCGCACCAGCACGAGACAGCGCCTAATAGGAATGCCTAGATCTGAAAAAAGGGGGGGGGACATGTTAGGATCTAGGAGCGGACGACGAGGAGGAGCGTGAGTCGTGGAGCGGACGTGACGTGATTGGATAGACGACGCATCGATGGAGGAGATCATCAAGAAGCTAGATTCTGCAGAGGTGGCGACGTTGATGAAGTTGTTGACGATGTCGGCTGGTGAGAACACGACACGAACGTCGCCGGAGTTGAAGCTTCCCTCCATCGATCTGAAATTAGATGGACCAGCCACCTATTTGAGTTGGTCACGGCGGGTGAGAAGAACCCTCGCAGGAAAAAACATGGAGGGGTTCCTGACGGGCGAGACGACAGAGCCGGACGAGGGCTCGACAGGACGCGATGAGTGGAAGTCCACTCATATGGTGATCTACATCTGGCTTCTCAACTCCTTAGTCCAGTCTATTGCCGCCACAGTAGACGGTATTGAGATGGTGAAAGATGTGTGGGAGAAGTTGAGAAGGACCTATGATGGTGTGGGGAACAACTTACGGGTCTTCCAGATAAAGGGGGAGATTGATGACACCGTACAGGGAGAGAAGACGGTGCAGGAGTATGCCACGGAGTTGGAGCGTCTGTGGTTGGATTATGATCACTCCTTAGATCGGACAAGCTGCGGGGACCCTAAGTGTAAGGAGAGACAGGTGTGTCTGCAGGAGAGGACGATGAAGTTCCTCAAAGGGCTGACTGCAGCTTTCGCACAGAGGACGACTCTACTTCTAGCCCAACCAAAGATCCCTAGCCTTGAGGAGGCTATCTCAGCCATGATCCAGGAGGAGACACGCATCAGGCTGCAAGCCGGGACAGGTGGTCCTCCCGAAGCAAAGTCAGCACTAGCGATCACCAGCTCAGGTAACACAGGATCTAAGGGAGAGCCCTTGCAGCATAACCGGCAGTGCTACAACTGTGGGGAGATGGGTCATCATCGGTATGCTTGTACCAAACCACCTAGGGAGGGAGATTCAGGTGGTGGACGAGGACCGTTCGGCGGACGAGGATATAATGGAGGACGTGGTCGTGGTCGAGGGGGTAGACGAGGCGGCCGAGGAGGTTATCGGGCGAACCTCCTGATATCAGAAGGGAACGGAGAAGCTGATGGCACCTTTACTGTGGAGGACCAGGCACTGGGAGACATGAGGAGTAGAACAGAGGAGGCGTCCACCTCATTCTTTGTTAGGGGCAACGCTGCCATGTATGCCCATCCATCAGAAGGTACTGACGAATCACTTGCCCTTGCGTCTATCTCTTCCCTTAAATCATCAGACTGGATTATCGACTCGGGAGCATCTCGGCATGTGACGGGGAATGCTAGTGAGTTTTCTTCCTACACTCACCTAGCATCAGCAGACAGCATTCAGACAGCTGATGGCACTTTCCAGCCAGTGGTCGGTAAGGGTACTGTTAATTGTACAGGTTCAGTAAGATTATCCAATGTTTTACATGCTCCATCCTTTCCAGTCAGTCTCTTGTCCATTAGTTCTATAATCCTCCAACTTAAATGCATTGTTTCTTTTGATATTCCTAAGGTGACCTTCCAGGAGAAAGGGACAGGACGAAGACTTGGGACTGGCACTTGGCATGAGGGACTGTGGTACCTAGATCGAGAAGGACTGGACTCAGCATTGGTATCTATGGCAGAGAAGGCTGGCATGGAAGGACTGCAGCAGAGGACTGAGGATACCTTGATACTCCATCATCGGAGGATGGGACATTCTTCCTTTGACACTCTAAGTAAGTTGTATCCAGAGATTTATGCAAAAACAAATAAAGAGAAATTAGTATGTGATGCGTGCGAGTTAGGAAAACTTACTAGGAGCTCATATGTTGGCACGGGTCATAGGAGCACTTTTGCTTTTGAGGTAGTACATTCTGATGTCTGGGGTCCATGTGCTACTAACACTATGAATGGTTATAAGTACTTTGTTTCTTTCATTGAGTGTGCCTCTCGTGTTACCTGGTTATATTTGATGAAAAATAAGAGTGATGTACCTGCTTGTTTTCGGGATTTCCATAAGCATGTCCAGACTCAGTACAAAGCAGTTGTGAAGGTACTGAGGTCTGACAATGGAACGGAGTATACCAACAGGACGCTTGCAGAATACTTGTCAGCACACGGAATACAGCATCAGACCACATGTGCATACACACCAGCACAAAATGGAGTTGCAGAAAGGAAAAACAGACACCTTCTGGAGGTCGCAAGAAGTATGATGATCGACATGAATGTCCCACAGAGTCTGTGGGGGCATGCAGTGTTGACAGCAGCTCAACTCATCAACAGGATGCCCTCGAAGGTCCTCGGATGGAAGTCCCCATGTGATGTATTGCAAGGCAATAATAGTGGGATACTCCCACTGAAGGTGTTTGGGTGTGTGTGTTTTGTGAAGGACAACAGGCCATCAGTTGGGAAACTTGACCCTAGAGCGGTCAAATGCATCTTCGTAGGCTACTCGGCGACCCAGAAGGGGTATGTGTGCTGGTGTCCAGTAGAGAAGAAGAAGTTTGTCAGTATGGATGTCCACTTTCGGGAGCATGAGTCATACTACCGCCAGGACGGAACTTCACACAACACGCCTAATACTGCCAGTATTAGGCGAGAGGGGGAGATGGAGAACTTGGTGGTAACCGATTTAGAAGTTTGGCATGGAGGCACGGAGAAGGGACAAGAAGGTGAAGGTGTTAGGCCTACGGCTCAGGGAGAGTTACTTACCTACAGCAGGAGAGAGAAGCAAACTGCAGGACCAGTACCGACAGTGCCAGTGCCAAGTCCCTTGCCTGCGTTCGTCCCAACTCCTGAGGAACCGACACCAACCCCCCTTCAGGTGATACCCCCTCCTTCACAAGATATCATTCCTCCTACTTCTACTCCTCCCACACCACTATCTGTACGGAGGACCACTCGCAGCAATGCAGGAAATCCTCCAAACAGATATGGTTGGGATATTGCTCAGTTTGTTTCTTATGACCATATCTCTTCTTCTCATGGAGCATTTATAGCATCTTTGGATAGTATTATTGTACCTAACAATTGGCAGGTTGCCAAGAACGATCCAAAGTGGAAAGCGGCAATGCACGAGGAGTTGGGAGCTCTGGAGAAGAACCACACTTGGGAGCTTGTGAGACTGCCAGAGGGGAAGAGAGCAGTTGGATGCAAGTGGGTCTTTACCGTGAAGCAGAACCCAGATGGACAGGTTGAGCGCTACAAAGCTCGACTAGTAGCCAAAGGATACAGTCAGACGTACGACATCGACTATGACGAGACCTTTGCACCAGTTGCAAAGATGAGCACTGTCAGGACTCTGATTTCTCTGACAGCGAATGGTGGATGGAAGCTACACCAACTGGATGTGAAGAATGCATTTCTTCACGGAGATCTAGTGGAGGAGGTGTACATGGAGATACCACCAGGATTTGGCACCAATCAGACAGTAGGCAAGGTCTGCAGGTTGAAGAAGTCCCTCTATGGACTGAAGCAGTCTCCTCGAGCGTGGTTTGACAGATTCAGAAGGGCGATGATAGGGATGGGATATCAGCAGATCAATGCTGATCATACTGTGTTCTTCCGTCGGAGTGGAGGCCACATCACCATGCTTGCGGTGTATGTGGACGATATGATTATCACAGGAGATGATGAGCAGGAGATCGCCCAACTCAAAGGAAAGCTTGGCAAGGAATTTGAGGTGAAGGATCTCGGCCTTCTTCGGTACTTCCTTGGGATTGAGATTGCTCGAGAAGCAGAGGGGATTGTTCTCTCTCAAAGGAAGTATGCACTGGACCTTCTCACAGAAACTGGGATGTTGGGGTGCAAACCTGCAGCGACACCAATAGATCAGAGGTTCAAGATTGATGCTGAGGCTGGAGAACCAGTTGATCGGGACAGATACCAGAGACTGGTTGGCAAGTTGATCTATTTGAGCCACACACGTCCTGATATCTGCTTTGCAGTAAGTGTGGTGAGCCGCTACATGCATGACCCACGGAAGGGTCATATGGATGCAGTGTACCAGATTCTGAGGTACTTGAAAGGTGCTCCCGGGAAGGGACTAATATTCAGGAAGAACAATCACGTGAGCATCGAGGGCTACTGTGATTCTGACTGGGCTAGTTGTGCTGATGACAGGAGGTCTACCTCGGGATATTGCATATTTGTAGGAGGTAACTTGGTCTCCTGGAGGAGTAAGAAGCAGTCTGTGGTGGCCAGATCGACAGCTGAAGCAGATTACAGAGCTATGGCCTTGGGAGTTGCAGAGCTGCTATGGTTGAAGAATATGCTGGTAGAGCTGAAGCTGGATCAAGGAGCCAAGATGAAGCTGTGGTGTGACAATCAGTCAGCTATTAGTATCGCCAACAATCCAGTACAGCATGACAGGACCAAACACATCGAGATTGATAGATTCTTCATCAAAGAGAAGTTGGATAGGGGATTACTGGAGCTTGGCCATGTTCCAACCAGGGATCAAGTAGCAGATGGACTAACAAAGGGACTCGCCTCAGTGAGCATGATTAGAGGATGTGACAAGATGGGCTTAGTGAATATCTTTCACCCATCTTGAGGGGGAGTGTTGATATGGTATGTTGGGTGTCATATTTAAGTATAGTATAAGCACATGGGAATATCCTGAGGACATATTTGGGATGCCAGAATATGTCACAGGATATTCCATTATGAGATTATTGTCATAATGATTGAGATCATTGTATTAATGATTGTAAGGCTATATAATGCCAATGAGACCATCAATAAAATTATCAACTAATTTCTACAAATAGCCTACCCTAAATCAGCGTCTGCAAAGAAAAAAAGAATTAGAGAATCAAACTTCATGTTTTACTATAATTTTTAACCTCCAAATCGTGCTAATCTTTTTTCACGTAATCCATATATCCTCCTAACATTTCAACCAAACCCATGTACAAGTACAACATAGAGTATATAATTTACTTAAATATCCTTGAATCCAAACCTAATCCTAACCTCCATATTCTTTCTCAAACTTAAGAAACAAAAATTGCTTTTGCCCCAAAATTTTGGGTTGGGTATTTTAATCTGTTTTCTTTCATTTAACTTTATCAAGCGCCAAATGCTAAACCTCCACATGGTACCTACTTAAAACTCAAACCATCTTCTCCCGATCTTCATCCTCATATGCTAGGTAATTAAACCCAACTCCTCTTTTCATATCCCTCTAAAAGCACATGAAAAATTCTTTCAACTTCTTCCTTGTCACCATAGTTTTACCAACTTTCAACCATCTTGACCATCGCCAGGTTGAGGCAAGTGCACAGTTCTTAAGTGATTATTGTAAAAGGTAGTGAAAATTGTAGAAAGAGGAAGAGAGAACAATGGGAAGCTTTATTGAGGGGGTCTGGACCGCTATTTATATGATGAGGATTGACCGATTGAGGTCCTCAGTGTGGAACTAAAACAGATCGACTAATAAAGAAACAAAAAGAGAGACATAATACTCTCTTAAAAAACAAAGAAAGAAGAAGCTTCGTCTTTTCTTTTCTTTTCTTTTCTTTTCTTTTCTCCTTGCTAACTGAAATCAATTCCATTAACTTTTCAATCTCTTCCCGAAATTCCGCTTACCAAAATTCACTAAACACTTGTCCCCTATCTTCTTCACCAAACCCCACTTCTTTAATCTCTTTATGGAACTCCAGTTACTAAACTTCACCTTACAATTGTCTCCTATCTTCTTTACGAAATTTCATCCAGCCAAAGTACATTTCCTCTTTTTTCTAGCTTTGTTCTACTAATCCTAATCTTAGCTCCTTGATGTTATGTTTGCAAAATGAAAAGTTGTATAGAAATTGGAAAGAGTAAAGTAAACTGTTCTTAGCCCCAACAAATTCCCATGTTTTGCATTTTGAATAGTAAACTAGGAGACAAGTAAGACCCACAAAACTCAAAAGTGGAAATGTCTCCAATTTTTTATTTATTTCCATAGAATGGTAGTGCATACCACAAGTAGTTTTCATTAAGGCAATGCAACGTAAAACAACATCCAGAAAGTAAAAGGTTAAGTAAAACATGACGCGCCAAATATTCGTGGCAAAATTAAAAGTCAACAAATCCCTTGACCAAGGATAAAAGGAAACTTCTCTCCTCTTAGTTTATATCAAGTTAGATGGAAAGTATGAAAACATCCAGAGAGTAAATGAACATCCAAATACCAAAGTAAAAAAAGTTAAGTGAAGAGCGAAACAGAAGTCAATAAATCACTTTGACATAGGGCAAAAGGAACTTCTCCGTTTTAGTTTACATCCAAATAGGTGGAAAGTTATGAAAATTCATAAAAGTCAATATATTATATTGAGTTTTTCCAACTTTTGAGTGTTTGGGCGTTCAAAACTGAGTCTTTTTAGTTGAATAAACTTTTCATGATCACCCCTCCCCATTCCCCTCTCACTAGCATGTCGGCGAGGGTAAAATCCCTGGCTTGCATGTATCACCAAGGTAGAAAGTGTCCGTCGATACCGATACATATAGGCCACAACATATTGTTTTGACCTGTCCCAATCAAATATTGACCCCAAAAACTCTCTTTCCTGGTCAATACGCAAAAGAAAAATTAAAAGAAAAGATGAGTACCGGTAAATCAATGTCGACACAATGATTTGGTCATGTTGGAGACCCGCATGCTATCTTGTGTCAATAGTATTCATTATCTACACCCTCTAACCATCAACATTTGTCAATGTTGTACATTTATAAATCCATAACATTCATTCATCTTAAATTTTTTTTTATCCAAAACTGTCTATGAGGGTGTACTTTGCCTTAAAAACAAATAAAAAACATTACCTATTGCGGATTAAACTATATTGAATATTATTCCATTTGAAATTAATGTAAAACAACAAACTATGCATAAAATTATGCCTAAATGTATCGAATATGTTTCTTATTCTAATATTCGTATTCTTATTCTTATTATTTTGCTTTCCAAAAGGAAGGACTATGAAACCTTGTTCCAAAATTACAGTCCTGGCGATACCAGTACTCATGAGAAGGGTCGGGAACCGATTCCACCGGTATGGCGAACCATGTGTACCGCGTTTGGCCTGGCCCACGTCATAAGCCAGAGTCAGGCGATTATGAGAACCACTTTTCTTTTCAACTTTGCTTAGTTTGGCCGCCGCCTAGGCTCTACCTAGGCAAAAGGGAAAGTGTGACTTTACAAAGTGGCTCCAAAGTTGAGAACTGTGATGGACTTATATCATTAAATCCATTGTTTATAAGTTTTAGATCACTTGAATTTATCAATTTTTGGCACAAATAAACACAAAATCAAGTTTTTAATCAAGGATCGAGGGGCTGGCAACTGGCAAGAGATGGAGACACTGTGGGTACGAGATTTAAGATGCATTAGATTGGGAAGGCTGGGAAGGGGGATTATGGAGTATTGTGGATAAGAGAATTCGGTGTATCAAATAATCAAGAGTCGAATACACGCTATGGGCTTGAAAGCGATGAACAACCGGTCTTCGATGTTGACTCAAATGGCAACATTAGTCTCCAACTCCTATCAACATAACCAACGGGTCCTTCCAGCTACAAGCTCTTGACTTGCCAGCAGAAGTTATCGCATGCTAATTTTATTCCCACCAAATAAGTCTCGAAAAGAAAAGAAAAGAAAAAACAACCTCATTTTCATCTTCCTTTTTCGCGTGTATCGAAAAGTAGACAAATTCCTATACTTTCCAATTTCCAGACATGTACATTTCAATATTTTTCATATCCCCATTGCTTATGATTTTCTTTTAAACAGTTTCCAACTGCTGAACACACTTCCATCTCCCCACTTTCGCGCTCCCGTCAGTTTATTTTTCGCAAGACATTACTTCATTTAAAAAAAAAAAAAAAAAATCAGAACTATTTCCAATTGCCAGACACACCCAAGCGAGCTATATATACATCAATGATTAAATATCAAGAACCAAAAAGAATAAAACCCAAATTGGGAAATGGTGGATGATATGATTATGATTATATACCTTCTCCATGTACATGTTCCTGAGCCTCCCAGCCTCCTCGTCCATGGGCTGATCGAGGGTCTGGTCAAGGGCCCACATCCTCCCCTTCCCCCTCTCCCCAACCGCTCCTCCTCCTCCGTTGGTCGCCGGCGCCGACGACATTGCCAACACTAACAAAATCAAATCAAGAAAGTGGCACCGGCCAGAAACTACAGCACCATCATCTCCGCCTTCACCACCATCACAACGGAAGGAGGGAAGATTGTGATGATGGTGGTGGCGGCGGCATGGGAATTTAGCAATGCCATTGTTGGTGGTGGTGGTCTCAATATTATGGAGAGAGAGAGAGAGAGAGAGAGAACGATGACACCCAAAATAGGAAGTGAATGACACGTGGAGGAGGGAAGAGGTTGACAGAAGGGAAGTTTTGACAGAGATTTGTTTGAAATTTTGTAATGAAATGGATGATGGTTAGATTAAGGGGGGTGGGATCGTGGCTGGCAATGGCATTCATTCAGTTTGCCCTGTCCTAATCCCTTCTTTACATATGCCTTTTTTTCTTTTTTTACTTTTACAGAGTTTTTGATGTAAGAAATGTAAACATTTCTTTTTTAAAATTTATTGCAATTGGATTGATTGGTGTGAGTAAATCTAGTTAGAAAGGATTTACTTCTTGCAAACCACAAACTAAACATAACCAAACTGAATTAGACTAGTTGGTTCGATCTCAGAATAAAGAGTTCTATCTGCTGTTTTTTATGCGAATTTTCAATTCTAACCATAAATTTATGGTATCCGTCACGTTCTTTTATTTTTAGTAAAAAAAATATTTTTAAATAAATTAACTAAAACGAAACTATTTTGTAAAAATTTGAATTCACGAAAACTTTCGCCATCTGGGATGGCAAAAATATAAATATATATATTTTTATATTTGTCAAATTTTTGCCAACTGGGTTGGCAAAAATCTTACAATAGTTTTTTTTTTGTTGGTTTTTTTGGATAGCTGGGTTTGATTTTTTTTTTTTGATTTTTAAAAAAATTAACCAATAGATTTTCTAAAAATAATTTAAAATTAACAAAAATATTTTTTCAAATATTATATACCACATCAATTATCATTCAAAATATAATTTTAGAAATAGCAACCGTTTGATTATTACCTATACTAATTTGTTATTATGTATACGAATATAATTTTAAAAATATAATTATTGTCTATACTAATTTGTTAAATAGCAAACGTTTTGATTAAATAAAAATCTATTATTAGTTAAATTTTTATTATCTATACTAATTTGTTATTATCTATATTAATATGAATGATAAGCGTTTGATTAAATTAATATATATTTTTTTATCAAAATATACTAATATGAATGATAACCGTTTGTTATTATCTATACTATTTTTTTATGAAAACCTATGCTGGAAATTTTTTTATAAGGCACTAGTTTTGAGGGATTTTATTATTCTATTTATGAAAATCTTCGATTGTTTATGAAAACCTCAAATTATTTATTTTATTTATTCTTGTAAAAAAACTTTCAGAACCGCTCGTTACCTGTTCATCGAAATACCGAAAAAAAATATTTCTACACAAATACCATTTTTAATCATCTTCACACTGATATATTATATGATAATGTTTGAGGGTCCGGAGACACCAATGTTTACTCGTTAACATCAAAATACCGAAAAAAAAATTTGAAAATAAAATTACCGAAAGTAAAATTTAGAGGTCGAAATATCATGTTTTTGCGATTCTAAAATTTTTCGAAGTCCGTCAAACGGTGAAACAGTTTATCCCATAGTACTTTTCGTTACGGTCATTTCGGCATAAGTTGAACCTTGTTTCAATATCTCAGTCAAAAGTTATGATACTTTAAAGTTTTAAATTTTATACTTTTGTCTATAATATGTGCGTCTTGTTTCGGATGAATTTTTTTTACACTAATTGTGTTACTCTTGTGGAAAATATACAAATCGACCTATTGTTTGACGAAAAACGATTTCGAAATAAATAGTTATGGCCACTCGAAGTCTGCTCGACGACAGACGTAATTTTCTTACGGCATATTATTTTTTTAATTTTTGGATATTCAATGATAGCATATTTTATTTTGAAATTTTTTTAAAACCAACAAAAAAAAAAATGTTTAAACCCAACTATCCAAAAAAAAGCTAACAAAAAACCTAAAAAAACAAACAAAAAAAAATTTCCAAAAAAAAAAATTATTGTCAGATTTTTGACAAACCAGCTGGCAAAATTTTCGCATAAATATATATATATATATATATATATATATATATATATATATATATATATATATATATATATATATTCGCCATCCGAGATGGCGAAAGCTTTCGCGACTTCAAATTTTTACAAAATAGTTTCATTTTAGTTAATTTATTTAAAAATATTTTTTGTACAGTAAATTTTCTGTTTTTAGTATCACGAACTCCGAGTCTTTCTTGCTCTCTTTATCTGTACTAGTAACGTGCACGTGCGTAAAAAAAATTCAATATAAATTTATTATAAATACTATTATCTCTAGAAATTAAACTCATGCAACAAAAGATAATGTCTTTCACCTTAACCACTTGAGTTGGAATTGTTTAGTTATAAGTAAATCATATTAGATAATTGAATAATTAATTTTTAAAATAATTAATGGAGTATTTACAAGGGTTATTTGATATTACCCCCTCTTAGATTAGGTATATTGATATTATCCCATGTTAGATTAAAAGTTGATAATACCAAATGTCGTTAAAAATCTTAAAGTGTCGTTAATGAGTTTTGAAAGTATCGTTAAGGAGTTTTTAACGATACTTTCAGGAGGGTATTCTTAACTTTTAATCTAACAGAGGTAATATCAATATACCTAATCTAAAAGGAGGGTAATATCAAATAGTTCTATTTACAAACGACTTAGAGGGTTCAATTTTGAGCTGTTTCCAAACCACCTGATATGTAGAGATGTTTTGAGTTATGACTTGACTTTTATTTATTTTTTTAATTTTTTTATTATATGTGGTTTGCAGTTAAAACCAAATTAGTTGAATTATTAATACAGTATCAAATACATCTTTGAGATTACATGGTGGGGTTATGTTCAATGTTATTCGATTTGCGGTTAAGTACGATCTTGAATATTTATTATTTGGTTAAACAGAAAATATCGAATGCTCATTCGAAGTTAGGAGGGTCAAAATGTTTTTATTTTTATAAAAAAGAATTATAGGGTGATAGCTAAAAATCTGTTTTAAGATTATTATGTTAGAAGAAAAGTGATTTGAACCTAAAAAGCTAATACGTAAATCCGACCCAATTGTGTATATCTTGAAATTTACTTTTTTATTACTTTTAGGGCCTGTTTGGTAAATCATAACTGTAAAATTTTTTAGATTTATACTTTCAATGATGGATTTCATATAAGAATTCATCCACTTTCTTGTCTCCCTAGTAGGAGATAAACGTGTTTGGTTGAGATAGAAAAGTAAAAAACACGAAATGGAATAGTAGACGAATGTGTTTTGTTGAGATAAGAAAGTAAAAAGTGGAAAGTGGAATAGTATATTATAATAGAAACAAATTATAATTAATTCACATAATAATTTAATAAATTAAATAATTAGTTTGATAAATTAAGATAATTAATTACTAACTAATTAAGAATTAAAATTTTATAAATTAATAAGTAATAAATTAATTACTAACTAACAAAAATTATAAAAAAAATAACAAGTAATTAGTATTACTAAAAAAAATAAAAGTAATATTTAAAAAAAAAAACTAATAACAGATTAATTAATTATAAAAATGAAGAATTTCAGCCACATCCAACTGCCAACACTCCTCCTTTCTTCCACGACAGATACAGGGAGAGTAACGTCTGCGAGTTCCATTCCCACTCCCCATTCTCAATCAAATATGAATTTTGCACTTCCATTTCTCAATTCCTACTTTTTACTAAATCCTAACCCACTTCTAGTTTGCCAAAATACCCCTTATGGTGTCTCTATCATGTTGTAAAAAAATTATAGCGAACATTTTAAAATTTACAGCCAGTAGACCATTCTTCATGTATTTCATATAAATTCTTGTTTATTTAAGAAGTATTTGACCTTAATATGTGTCATGGTCACATGTTAAAAAAAAAAAAAAAAAAATTTAAACATACTCATATATGAAATGAGATTTTACCTATGTGGTTCATGCACATATCGGGCCAATAAAACATGACAAACTATAAGTTAAGGCATTATCACATTCAACCAACCATGTTATTAGAAAGTTTTGACTCACACGATAGCTAATCCAATTATAATATTTTTTTTTATTGAAATTCTAACATTTTTTTATGTATTCTTTCATATTTACTTAGTATTACGGAACATTTACGAAATATTGACATTAGAATATCACAATCTTGTTTAAACTGGATCTTTTATGGTGTGTTTGAGTCGCTTATAAACATATAAAAGTGTACAACTTTACAAAATTTGGGACTATTGATCTTGTAATATTTGTTTACGAATGTTTGTTGATACCAAATTCAACTGGCTCTTGTGGTCAGTGAGAAGATGTATAATCTCTCTGGCTGGACGGACGATCTCGGAATCAAACCGCGGAGAAGGTATGAAACAATGGGCCCAAATAATATGCAACACAACGTGCACAAAATCTCGCGAGCGTTTGAGAACACACTTTTGAAAAAAGAAAACAGAAGTTTGGTGGAGTTAGAATATTCAACTTACGTCTGGAAGCATTTTGGAGTTGGACAACGCTTCAATCTGGTTAGATATTTGTGAAACTCCTTTGTAAACTCCAATTTTTTCTATTTTTTTTATTTTTTTTGTAAACTCTAATACTAATACCAAACTCCCAAACGTCTCGTAACTTAAATAAAACTCCACTTTTCATCATTTCAAATCTTCAAAATCCAAAATAAACCAAACTCTCTATATCTGGGGTTTCTTGTGCAGTTTGTAGGGGACCAACTGTAACATGCATGTTAAGAGCACCACCAAAGAGGAGAGTGTGGAAGTGGACCAACCTGTAACATGTTATGAGACCACCACCAAAAGGAGGTTGGGATCAATGATTGTTGTCTGTGAATCTGTAACGCTGCGTCGAATCTCAGTGTACGAATTAAGCCATCCTTGCCTGTAGTAAATAACTCCACTTGTACAGTAAAACAAAACACAACAAACAAGTTTTACACACATGCATGTAACTGGCAAATGTTACATTTCTCTCATGAAATAGAATAATTACATTTTGGGTCAATGACCCCCAACAAAGTCATCCAACCAAACCGTAGTATCCTTGATGCTGAATATAGGTCTGTACAGTATTCCTGAGCCTTCGACAATAACTATCAAGAAAAATAAAATCCTCAACACGAGGTCGGTCGCAGAACTTTACATCTCTAACAAAAGATGGGCTAAAAGAAAGTCGGTACAATTAGACAACAACAAGAACTGGAACTTGCAGAGTTACTACCTGTAATACAAGTTATTTTGCCAGTAAGAACATACAAGTTATTATCTGTAATATTAGTTTTCTAGTAAGAACATTTGTTCAGTATAGGTGCTGTGATATTTGGAACGTTTCTCTCAGCGCTCATGTTTGGTCATTTGATTTAGTCAATAGAGTAGCCACCAAAGAATTATTGCATCGTAGCGACAGTGGGGTACTGTCGAAGTATGTGATGCATCTGCCTCTCGATCTAGCATTTCGTTGGAGACTACTTCACTTGTATAGGAATATGATTTTTGACCATCATGAGGAGAGGGGGGGGGGGGGGGGGGGGGGGGGGGCTGCACAAATTGACAGAGATGATAGGTCAGCCTACAAAAACTAGTTCAATCTGCAAGACTGCAACTAAACAATATAATTGTCTTATATCTTAAAGATAAGAACTTATCTGTTCAAAAATCTCTTCTTTCTGTATTTGATCTGTTATATTGTGATATTGAAAGAAACCTCCTCCTAAATAAAGCTCCCGGATCCCGCCCCTGGTGATAATGGATGCCATGACAAAGAGTTTAGAAATATCACACAGACACACACTATATATATATATATATATATATATATTATATATATATATATAAAAGATACTGTTTCATGTTGATGGGCTAAAGTTATGTTAAGTATCTTAACTTTTAAGTGACTAAGCTATCACATATTATATGAAAGGACAGTGCTACATGTAAACAAATAGTGTTAAGACAAAACCAATATAAGGCGACTTTTCCCACACTTCTGAGTTCTCAGTAGACCTAAATATATTTATTCCACAGGTATGCCTATATAGAATTGGTGTAATTTGAAAAGGCTCAAGACTATAATCCACAAACGTAAATGAAAGAAAAGGGAATAAGAGAAAGAGCTCAAGTTTTGACATGGTTGCAATGTGACATAAAAAAAAAAAAAGTAAAATAGTAAGTGTCAGAAGCAGTATTGGCAATAAGCCAATAGCAGCAATAATAATGCTAACAAAAGTAGTGTGGTGGTGATAGTAAATCTCATAGGCCATTAATCTTTTGCAAACATAGTAGCGAATACCAAATAGTTCTAAGTTTTAAAGCTCGACTTTGGGTGGAATCCAATCATTGCCATGAGTGGATTGCTCTTATTGCAGTAACGATGATCCTGCTGAAATTGTGAATCATTTAAAGTAGGCAACTTGTAAGCGAGAAACTTCCCATCTTCTACTATTATATCTGTTGATATGGTATGTTGGGTGTCATATTTAAGTATAGTATAAGCACATGGGAATATCCTAAGGACATATTTGGGATAATGCCAGAATATGTCACAGGATATTTCATTATGAGATTATTGTCATAATGATTGAGATCATTGTATTAATGACTGTAAGGCTATATAATGCCAATGAGACAATCAATAAAATAATCAACTAATATCAACATGGTATCAGAGCCAAGTTTCCACAAACCCTAGCCGTCACCAAGCTTCCACAAACCCTACTCCTCCCACACCGGCACCGAACTCCTCCAGCTTCCCCCCCCCTTCTTCCCTTCTCTTCTCTTCTCCGCCCTTCGCAGGCCGCCCTTCGCTGTTGCTGCCCCGTCCCGCTACTGCTGCGGCTACTACTGCTGCTGCGGCTGCTGCGACTGCTGCTGCTGCTGCGACGACGGCTGTGACATGCGTGCTGCCGCCTCCTCCGCACCAGCACGAGACAGCGCCTAATAGGGATGCCTAGATCTGAAAAAAGGGGAGACATGTTCGGATCTAGGAGCGGACGACGAGGACGAGCGTGAGTCGTGGAGCGGACATGACGTGATTGGATAGACGACGCATCGATGGAGGAGATCATCAAGAAGCTAGATTCTGCAGAGGTGGCGACGTTGATGAAGTTGTTGACGATGTCGGCTGGTGAGAACACGACACGAACGTCGCCGGAGTTGAAGCTTCCCTCCATCGATCTGAGACTAGATGGACCAGCCACCTATCTGAGTTGGTCACGGCGGGTGAGAAGAACCCTCGCAGGAAAAAACATGGAGGGGTTCCTGACGGGCGAGACGACAGAGCCGGACGAGGGCTCGACAGGACGCGATGAGTGGAAGTCCACTCATATGGTGATCTACATCTGGCTTCTCAACTCCTTAGTCCAGTCTATTGCCGCCACAGTAGACGGTATTGAGATGGTGAAAGATGTGTGGGAGAAGTTGAGAAGGACCTATGATGGTGTGGGGAATAACTTACGGGTCTTCCAGATAAAGGGGGAGATTGATGACACCGTACAGGGAGAGAAGACGGTGCAGGAGTATGCCACGGAGTTGGAGCGTCTGTGGTTGGATTATGATCACTCCTCAGATCGGGCGAGCTGCGGGGACACTAAGTGTAAGGAGAGACATGTGTGTCTGCAGGAGAGGACGATTAAGTTCCTCAAAGGGTTGACTGCAGCTTTCGCACAGAGGACGACCCTACTTCTAGCCCAACCAAAGATCCCTAGCCTTGAGGAGGCTATCTCAGCCATGATCCAGGAGGAGACACGCATCAGGCTGCAAGCCGGGACAGGTGGTCCCCCCGAAGCAAAGTCAGCACTAGCGATCACCAGCTCAGGTAACACAGGATCTAAGGGAGAGCCCTGGCAGCATAACCGGCAGTGCTACAACTGTGGGGAGATGGGTCATCATCGGTATGCTTGTACCAAACCACCTAGGGAGGGAGATTCAGGTGGTGGACGAGGACCGTTCGGCGGACGAGGATATAATGGAGGACGTGGTCATGGTCGAGGGGGTAGACGAGGCGGCCGAGGAGGTTATCGGGCGAACCTCCTGATATCAGAAGGGAACGGAGAAGCTGATGGCACCTTTACTATGGAGGACCAGGCACTGGGAGACATGAGTAGAACAGAGGAGGCGTCCACCTCATTCTTTGTTAGGGGCAACGCTGCCATGTATGCCCATCCATCAGAAGGTACTGACGAATCACTTGCCCTTGCGTCTATCTCTTCCCTTAAATTATCAGACTGGATTATCGACTCGGGAGCATCTCGGCATGTGACGGGGAATGCTAGTGAGTTTTCTTCCTACACTCACCTAGCATCAGCAGACAGCATTCAGACAGCTGATGGCACTTTCCAGCCAGTGGTCGGTAAGGGTACTGTTAATTGTACAGGTTCAGTAAGATTATCCAATGTTTTACATGCTCCATCCTTTCCAGTCAGTCTCTTGTCCATTAGTTCTATAATCTTCCAACTTAAATGCATTGTTTCTTTTGATATTCCTAAGGTGACCTTCCAGGAGAAAGGGACAGGGCGAAGACTTGGGACTAGCACTTGGCATGAGGGACTGTGGTACCTAGATCGAGAAGGACTGGACTCAGCATTGGTATCTATGGCAGAGAAGGCTGGCATGGAAGGACTGCAGCAGAGGACTGAGGATACCTTGATACTCCATCATCGGAGGATGGGACATTCTTCCTTTGATACTCTAAGTAAGTTGTATCCAAAGATTTATGTAAAAACAAATAAAGAGAAATTAGTATGTGATGCGTGCGAGTTAGGAAAACTTACTAGGAGCTCATATGTTGACACGGGTCATAGGAGCACTTTTGCTTTTGAGGTAGTACATTCTGATGTCTGGGGTCCATGTGCTACTAACACTATGAATGGTTATAAGTACTTTGTTTCTTTCATTGAGTGTGCCTCTCGTGTTACCTGGTTATATTTGATGAAAAATAAGAATAATGTACCTGCTTGTTTTCGAGATTTCCATAAGCATGTCCAGACTCAGTACAAAGCAGTTGTGAAGGTACTGAGGTCTGACAATGGAACGGAGTATACCAACAGGACGCTTGCAGAATACTTGTCAGCACACGGAATACAGCATCAGACCACCTGTGCATACACACCATCACAAAATGGAGTTGCAGAAAGGAAAAACAGACACCTTCTGGAGGTCGCAAGAAGTATGATGATCGACATGAATGTCCCACAGAGTCTGTGGGGGCATGTAGTGTTGACAGCAGCTCAACTCATCAACAGGATGCCCTCGAAGGTCCTCGGATGGAAGTCCCCATGTGAGGTATTGCAAGGCAATAATAGTGGGATACTCCCACTTAAGGTGTTTGGGTGTGTGTGTTTTGTGAAGGACAACAGGCCATCAGTTGGGAAACTTGACCCTAGAGCGGTCAAATGCATCTTCGTAGGCTACTCGGCGACCCAGAAGGGGTATGTGTGCTGGAGTCCAGTAGAGAAGAAGAAGTTTGTCAGTATGGATGTCCACTTTCGGGAGCATGAGCCATATTACCGCCAGGACGAAACTTCACACAACACGCCTAATACTGCCAGTATTAGGCGAGAGGGGAAGATGGAGAACTTGGTGGTAAACGATTTAGAAGTTTGGCATGGAGGCACGGAGAAGGGACAAGAAGGTGAAGGTGTTAGGCCTACGGCTCAGGGAGAGTTACTTACCTACAGCAGGAGAGAAGCAAACTGCAGGACCAGTACCGACAGTGCCTGTGCCAAGTCCCTTGCCTGCGTTCGTCCCAACTCCTGAGGCACCGACACCAACCCCCCTTCAGGTGATACCCCCTCCTTCACAAGATATCATTCCTCCTACTTCTACTCCTCTCACACCACTATCTGTACGGAGGACCACTCGCAGCAATGCAGGAAATCCTCCAAACAGATATGGTTGGGATATTGCTCAGTTTGTTTCTTATGACCATATCTCCTCTTCTCATGGAGCATTTATAGCATCTTTGGATAGTATTACTGTACCTAACAATTGGCAGGTTGCCAAGAACGATCCAAAGTGGAAAGCGGCAATGCACGAGGAGTTGGGAGCTCTGGAGAAGAACCACACTTGGGAGCTTGTGAGACTGCCAGAGGGGAAGAGAGCAGTTGGATGCAAGTGGGTCTTTACCGTGAAGCAGAACCCAGATGGACAGGTTGAGCGCTACAAAGCTCGACTAGTAGCCAAAGGATACAGTCAGACGTACGACATCGACTATGACGAGACCTTTGCACCAGTTGCAAAGATAAGCACCGTCAGGACTCTGATTTCTCTAACAGCGAATGGTGGATGAAAGCTACACCAACTGGATGTAAATAATGTGTTTCTTCACGGAGATATAGTGGAGGAGGTGTACATGGAGATACCACCAGGATTTGGCACCAATCAGACAGTGGGCAAGGTCTGCAGGTTGAAGAAGTCCCTCTATGGACTGAAGCAGTCTTCTCGAGCGTGGTTTGACAGATTTAGAAGGGCGATGATAGGGATGGGATATCAGCAGATCAATACTGATCATACTGTGTTCTTCCATCGGAGTGGAGGCCACATCACCATGCTTGCGGTGTATGTGGACGATATGATTATCACAGGAGATGATGAGCAGGAAATCGCCCAACTCAAAGGAAAGCTTGGCAAGGAATTCGAGGTGAAGGATCTCGGCCTTCTTCGGTACTTCCTTGGGATTGAGATTGCTCGAGAAGCAGAGGGGATTGTTCTCTCTCAAAGGAAGTATGTACTGGACCTTCTCACAGAAACTGGGATGTTGGGGTGCAAACCTGCAGCGACACCAATAGATCAGAGGTTCAAGATTGATGCTGAGGCTGGAGAACCAGTTGATCGGGACAGATACCAGAGACTGGTTGGCAAGTTGATCTATTTGAGCCACACACGTCCTGATATCTGCTTTGCAGTAAGTGTGGTGAGCCGCTACATGCATGACCCACGGAAGGGTCATATGGATGCAGTGTACCAGATTCTGAGGTACTTGAAAGGTGCTCCCGGGAAGGGACTAATATTCAGGAAGAACAATCACGTGAGCATCGAGGGCTACTGTGATTCTGACTGGGCTAGTTGTGCTGATGACAAGAGGTCTACCTCGGGATATTGCATATTTGTAGGAGGTAACTTGGTCTCCTGGAGGAGTAAGAAGCAGTCTGTGGTGGCCAGATCGACAGCTGAAGCAGAGTACAGAGCTATGGCCTTGGGAGTTGCAGAGCTGCTATGGTTGAAGAATATGCTGGTGGAGCTGAAGCTGGATCAAGGAGCCAAGATGAAGCTGTGGTGTGACAATCAGTCAGCTATTAGTATCGCCAACAATCCAGTACAGCATGACAGGACCAAACACATCGAGATTGATAGATTCTTCATCAAAGAGAAGTTGGATAGGGGATTACTGGAGCTTGGCCATGTTCCAACCAGGGATCAAGTAGCAGATGGACTAACCAAGAGACTCGCCTCAGTGAGCATGATTAGAGGATGTGACAAGATGGGCTTAGTGAATATCTTTCACCCATCTTGAGGGGGAGTGTTGATATGGTATGTTGGGTGTCATATTTAAGTATAGTATAAGCACATGGGAATATCCTGAGGACATATTTGGGATGCCAGAATATGTCACAGGATATTCCATTATGAGATTATTGTCATAATGATTGAGATCATTGTATTAATGACTGTAAGGCTATATAATGCCAATGAGACAATCAATAAAATATCAACAATATCTCCCCGAAACAAAAACTTGTATCTACCCTTCTCCATTTAATCCTCAAGACAAAACTGATAATTTCTCTCACGTAAAACTTTTACCTGATTAAATCTGTGACCAACCAAGCCAAACTGAAACTACACCTTTGAATTAGGTCATCCAAGAATACAATGGACAAAATGCATGTTTACTTACCTCCTTCGGCGAATCAACAGCATTTGTCATAAGCATTACCCATCTTGGGATGATCAATAATTAGCATTTTTGGTGTTCCGCTGCAGTAGCTAACAGGTTGCTTAGTTTATAGCATCTTCAAGTATACCCAGATAGTTCCTTGAGCAGTAATTGCTACCATTTAATCACGACGATACAACATTATGTGATTCACGTAGAGAACAAATACCCATTAAGCATCGATTTAGGATCATGCATATACTATGTCTATGTCTGAACATACGTTCCTTTACCTTCTTTGATGATTCCGCAACCTCGAACGCCATAGTGACCTACTTAGCATGGACACTGAAAAAGGTGCCGTGTTCGTGGCAAACACAACAAGGACACTCCAAAATATAACAGGACACGACAAAATCAATGTCTTTTCTGTAGCGTGTCATAATAGATTGCAACAATCAAAGTCAAATTACTCAGTTCGTGATATATTTCAATCATAAACTAATCATTGCTAAGAAAAGAAACAATGAGAAAAAAAATAGCATACTTACAAACTAAAGTTCACAAATTCGGAGGTTCTCCATCTGGATGGAGCTCTTAAGGGGCTACTTGGTTGCTTGGAACCAATGGAACTTGGAGAACTCAAAATAACCCAAAGAACTAAGTGATATGTTAGACTAATTGTCGTTTTTTTATTGAAAAATTTGTGAATAAAAAATAAAATTAGACTGATGTTACCGGCCTCTGGGGAAGTCGTGCACGAAGCACTGCCCTAAGAGTTGATTCGGGAGTGTGCAGACGTTCCCGAAGCTCCTAGTGTTAAAACCCCCGCACTACCGGTATCTCGTCGCCGCACACGACTCGGAGAGAACGACCAGGACTTAGCTCTGCCCAGAGCTTGGAGACGATTGAAATGACGAAGAATGGACAGAATGTTGGCAGCAATTGTTTGGAGGAAAGAATTTTTCTGATGATGTTCACAAAGAGAACCACTCACATATATAATAATCCATACACTATGTAACGGTCTGAATTAATTTTCTATTAATTCAACCGTTACACAGTCACAGAGGAATGAATCTGGACACCAAAGTTTATTAACGGTTAAAAAACAATTAGTAACGGACAAAATTAATTTTCCAACGTTCAGAAAATTAAATGAAAAAATGACGAGGAGCAAAAAGAATTTTAGGGTCACAGCCCGAACCCGAAGAGGAAATCGAATCGGCATTCGGCGTCCGCAGATGTGGGCGTGTACCCGCACTCGTTACGGGCGCCGAACCGAACCGAGCCGAGCAGGGCCGGGCGGCGGCGCGCGCGTGTGGCCCAAGGGGTTCCCCACACAACAACTTTAAGAGAGCAAAGAAGAGAAACTAATATATGTACACAAGAAGGGTTTGGCCCATCCGATGTGGGACTAAAGAAAAGAAGGAGCTTGAGCTTTTGCTAAAGCAAAGCCAACAATCCCCCCCCCCCCCCAAAAGGTCAAGTTCCGAAACAGAGATAAGAGTGAAAAAAATAGAGAGAGAGAGAGAGAGCATATGGGCAGTAAAATACTATGCATAGATGAGATGGACTACAGCCTTGAATCTCACGTAGTGACTATTGCCTTAATCTGAAGAAGTGCTTGATGGACTATGCCTTGAATCAGACTTCTTGAACCAGATTTAGAAAAATAGCACACATAGTACACTAGAGGTCCTTGGTCTATCGGGTGGCGCTTTTAAATGGCCATGCGCACTTTTCCACATTCATGAGAGTTGTCTGGGATCGCCCTGTCCCATAGTCGCGGCCTTCACGACCTCTCATATAGGTAAGTCCTTAATGGTTGGTGATATGAATCAACCCAGCATTACAGCTTGGACCTATTAAGAGTTTAACCTCATCCTAACCATATCACACAGGAACACTGTCACCATAGGGATGGGGAGTCATTGTACACATGTACAGCCGCTTGGGCTTTATTTTAATGAAACTTTAATCTCGAGTCAGTGTTCCATAAAGTCACCTAAGTTCAGCTTGATTCTACCCATTGAACCGGCTTCTTGGGATCTCCAGTCAGACTCGGTTGGGTTGCCACTACTGGTGACTAACTTATGGGCTTAACCCCATCCCCCTCGATGATTCTAGGATCAAATTCCTAGACAGACCCTTCGTCAAGTGATCTGCAAGGTTCTTTTCTGACTTTATATAGTCAAGAACCACATATTTGCCTAGTAGGCTTTTTATTGACTTGAAGCGCAGCTGCAGGTGCCTGTTCATCTTAGCATTCACAGAATCATGCTTTAGTAGTTCAATAACAGATTTATTATCACAGTTATAGAAATTGTAGGAACAGGACTAAGAGAAACAGGTATATGCATAATAAGATTTTTAAGCCATTTAGCTTCTGTGCAAGTTGTATCTAAATCATTTCGGAGTCCATTGTACTCCTAGCTATGATAGTTTGCTTACAAGAGCCCCAGGAGATTGCAGCTCCTCCTAGAGTAAATACATATCCAGTTGTAGATTTTATATCATGTGAGTCAGTTACCCAGTTTGCATCTGAATAACCTTCTATGATATCAGGGTGCCTAGTAAAATGAAGTTTGTAATCTATGGTGCCCTTGAGATATCTAAATACCCTATCCAAGGCAGTCCAATGTGACTGATTTGGGTTACTGGTATATCTACTTAGTCTCCCAATAGCAAATGCAATATCAGGTCTTGTTCTGTTTGTTATATACATAAGGGAGCATATCATCTGTGAATATTTATGTTGTTCCAAAGGTGATCCTTCATTCTTTTTTAGTATAGTATTGTTGTCATAAGGAGTAAGGACAGATTTCTTATCAAATAACTCAAACCTTTTTAGCATTTTTTCAATTGAATGTGCTAAAGATAGAGTATAACCCTCTTTCCCTTTGGTCACTTGCATTCCTAAAATTAATTTGGCTTCTCCTAGGTCTTTCATATCAAACTGGCTAGATAAATAGTTCTTTGTAATATTTATCAATTCCAGTGATGAACCTAGGATAAGGATGTCATCTACATACAAGCATAAAATAATACAATTTTTACATGTACCTTTAGAGTATATACATTTGTCATACTCATTTGACAAGAAACCATATTCACAAATTACTTTGTCAAATTTATTGTGCCATTGTTTGGGAGCTTGTTTCAAGCCATAGAGGGATTTTACTAGTCTGCAGACTTTCTTTTCTTGACCTTTAGCAATGAAACATTCAGGTTGGTCCATATAAAGTTCTTCCTCTAGATCTCCATTCAAAAATGTTGTCTTTACATCCATTTGATGGATTAGCATATCATGAATGGATGCTAAGGCCAAGAGAGTTCTAATGGATGTGATCCTAGCTACATGAGAGTAGGTATCAAAATAATCTAACCCTTTCTTCTGTGTAAAACCCCTAGCAACTAATCTAGCTTTGTATTTCTCTATAGTACCATCGGCTCTGAGTTTCTTCTTGAAAATCCACTTACAGCCTATTGGTTTATTGCCTGAAGGTAGATCTGTTAGAAACCAAGTGTTATTCTCCATGATGGAGTTGTATTCACTGTTAATGGCTTCTTTCCAGAAGGGAGCATCAGGAGACGATATTGCTTCTTCATATGTTGAGGGATCACCCTCTATCAAAAAAGTAAAGAATCCTTCTCCTAAATTTTTTTCAATCATATTCCTTTTACTCCGTCTAGGTTCTAAGTCTTGTTCAGATTATGAACTAGGTATTTTGACATGAGAACTAGAAGTGGGTATGGAGGAAGAGATTGAAATTCTATCCTTAAAAGGAAATATGTTTTCAAAGTAAACTGCATCTCTTGCCTCTATAATGGTATTGTTAGAGATTTTATTTACTTCTGAGTGAGTCACTAGAAATCTATTGGCATAGCTGTCTAAGGCATATCCTATGAAAACAGCGTCTACAGTCTTGGGACCAATCTTTCTCTTTTTAGGTTCGGGAATTCCGACTTTAGCAAGGCATCCCCAAACTCTAAGGTAATTAATCCTAAGAACTCTACCTTTCCACAGCTCATAGGGAGTCTTATCTTTTGTCTTACTAGGAATCCTATTAAGAATGTAACAGGCAGTTAAAAGGGCTTCTCCCCACAAGTTATCAGGAGCACCAGAGCTGAGAAGCATGGCATTCACCATATCTAACAGAGCGCGGTTCTTGCGTTCAGCAACTCCGTTAGACTGAGGTGAATATGGAGAAGTTACCTCATGAATTATTCCATGTTCTTCACAGAAGTTAATCATTTCGTTTGAGGTATATTCTCCACCACGATCAGATCTAAGGATCTTAATCTTCCTTTCTAATTGATTCTCAGCTTCAGATTTGTAGACCTTAAATTTATCTAGAACTTCATCTTTGGTTTTGAGAAGGTAGATATAACAATACTTTGAATAATCATCTATAAACGTAACAAATTATTTTCTACCGCCTCTGGTCAAAATCCTATTTGAGTCACATACATCACTATGGATAAGTTCTAGAAGATCAGAATTTCTTTCTACAGATTTGAATGATAATTTGGTGTGTTTGGCTTGAACACAAATCTCACATTTGTGTTTGTCATCTATTGGAGTCTTGGGAATAAGATCTAAAGTCATTATCCTTTTAATAGAACCTAGGTTCACATGACCTAGTCTGCCATGCCAAACATTTGAAGATTCAATATTAGAGACAATAAGAGAACAATCAGAAATTTTATTCATTGTGCTTAAAATGAAAAGACCGTCTTTTACAAAGCCTTTTCCTATAAAGGAGTCATGCTTAGAAAATACTACTTTATTTGCCTCCATTACAATTTTGTATCCTGAGGCTACAAGAAGAGATCCACTAACTAGGTTTCTCCTGACAGACGACACATGAAGAACATCATGAAGAGTTAAGATTTTTTCTGATGTCATCTTCAGGTCAACTTTTCCTCTTCCAATAATTTGTGCCGTTGAGCCATCTCCTAGGGTCACACCTCCTCCACTTGATTCCTGATAGTTTGAAAAACATGAGCGATCAAACGAAACGTGAACATTAGCTCCAGAATCCAACCACCAATTATCAGAATGGTAAGAGAGGTTAATAAGGGGTTGAAAGCTTACAGACCTGAAGGAACTCGAAGAACCTTTGTGAAGCATGTTCGCTTCTGGTCTAACTGAGCCCTTTCCTTTGTAGGAGGTCTGGACAGCTTCCTTCTTCCTATGGTAGCAGTTGGTGGCCATATGGTTTGTTTTACCACACACAAAACAAAATCTCTTTTGATCCTGAGTCTGACTGAAGTTTCTAGGTTTTTGGTTTTGGTGATGATGGTTTTGGTGGTTAGGCTGAAAGTTTTTCTTCTTCTTGAAGAAATTCTTTTTGGATTTATAAGGAAAATTAGATTTGTGTTTTCCTTGGCCTTCTACAAGGTTTACCTTAGCTTTAGATTCAGTCTTAGGCTTAGACCTCAATCTAATTTGTTCTTCGGTTCTAATTTTCTTTAGGACTTGATTGTAGGTAAGATCTCCTTGTGTATGGATAAGTTCCTTAGAAATATCAGACCAAGAGGGAGGTAGCTTGTCTATTAGGCATGCTATTTTATGCTCATTGGAGAAAGATGTGCCTTTGGCTTGAGTATGCCTATGGTATTCTTGGAATTCATGGAGTTGGTCATTCATTGGCTTGTTATCTACCATGAAATACCTATTAAAGGTTGAAGAATTAAACCTTTATATTCCGGCATTATCACAGCCGTATTCATCTTCCAAGGCTTTCCAAAGTTCTTTAGCGCTCTTGTATTCAAAAAATATATCATACAAGGATTCAGATAATGCGCTTAGAATTCAATGAAAGCAGTGGAAGTCTATCTCTTTAGGGGTTTTTGGTTTCGAGGAGGTGGACACTCCTATGTCAGACTCAGTATCATCAGAATCATTTGTGATGGGTGTGGACCCATCAATGGCTGAAATAAGTCCTAAGGTCGTGAGCCAAAATTTCATTTGGCTCTACCATCTTTTAAAGTATGAGCCATCAAACTTAGCAGGTTTTGCAGTAGAGGATTCCTCCTTACCAGTCATGATTGCAGTATGGAAATATAAATTTATTTAATAACAATGTCTAAGATAATAGTTTAGGTGGTCTTTGCTAAACAATCTTAAAATCTTTAGTTTTTCAAGTGTTGATCAACTCAGGTTAGCTGTAGGGGCCGGTTCCCAGCTAGCGGCGGTCCGAAGACTCTTAAGTACCGTGTCGCTTAGGGCTATTTACACCCGGTTGACAGAAGGACCCTTTCGGCTTGTGCCCGAGTTTATCTCTACTTTGAAACTTTAGATTTGAAGATTTTATTTTTAATTTTCTTTTTACTAAACTATTTTATTTTGGTCCTAGATTGCTTTCAAAATACTAAGTGATTAAAAATGAAACAAATTGTATGTTACAATTGAAAGAAATTTTGTGATCAAAAATTACAATTGACAAAATTATCAAATGTGCTAACAATTTTTAAAACACTTTAAGCAAATTTCAAATTTGACAGTATAGTAAGATAAGTAAACAAATAATCAGAAATTTGCTATGGTAAATATTAAGCAAATTGAATTTTCTAGAATAAAAATTAAACTACTGCAACTTAACAATATTGGCTACAGTAAGAATAATTTTCTACAAGTTAAAGCTTGCTGTAGTCAGAAATTTTCAAATTTTTTTTAATTGATAAATTATCAACTATGCTACAGTAACAATTAACTTGAATTTTGTAGAAAAAAAATTGCTAGAGTAACTATTAACAAATTGCTAGAAGTAACTAGTAAAAAAAAATTGCTAGAGTAACTGTTAACAAATTACTAGAAGACAAATTACTACAGTAACAAATTGCTAGAAAACAAATTGCTACAGTAACTATTTAACAGTAACAAATAGTTAGAAAATCAATTGTAACAAATAAATAAATTCTAACAGTAACTATTTAACAAACAGTAATAAATAGTTAGAAAAATAAATTCTAACAAATAGATCAACTCTTAGATTGTTAGACTAATTGTCGTTTTCTTATTGAAAAATTTGTGAATAAAAAATAAAATTAGACTGATGTTACCGACCTTTGGGGAATTCGTGTACGAAGCACTGCCCTAAGAGTTGATTCGGGATCTGTGTGCAGACGTTCCCGAAGCTCCTAGTGGTAAAACCCCCGCACTACCGGTATCTCGTCGCCGCACACGACTCGGAGAGAACGACCAGGACTTAGCTCTGCCCAGAGCTTGGAGATGATTGAAATGACGAAGATTGGACAGAATGTTGGCAGCAATTGTTTGGAGGAAAGAATTTTTTTGATGATGTTCACAAAGAGAACCACTCACATATATAATAATCCATACACTATGTAACGGTCTGAATTAATTTTCTATTAATTCAGCCGTTACACAGTCACAGAGGAATGAATCTGGACACCAAAGTTTATTAACGGTTAAAAAATAATTAGTAACGGACAAAATTAATTTTTCAACGTTCAGAAAATTAAATGAAAAAATGACGAGGAGCAAAAAGAATTTTAGGGTCCCAGCCCGAACCCGAAAAGGAAATCGAATCGGCATTCGGCGCCCGCAGATGTGGGCGCGTACCCGCACCCGTTACGCGCGCCGAACCGAACCGAGCGGCGGCGGCGGCGCGCGCGTGTGGCCCAAGGGGTTCCCCACACAACAACTTTAAGAGAGCAAAGAAGAGAAACTAATATATGTACACAAGAAGGGTTTGGCCCATCCGATGTGGGACTAAAGAAAAGAAGGAGCTTGAGCTTTTGCTAAAGCAAAGCCAACAGGTCCCACCACCAATTCTTGTTCCCTCACACTTCACTTATTATGTTTCGTTGGAGAAAAATTTAAGCTTGGAACTTAAGGAACTCAAGCATGGGAGATACTTTCCCTCTCTCTACCCTCAAGTTCTCCAAGTTCCATCAATTTTGACTTGAAAGTTAGTCAAGGAACTTAGAGAACTTGCATATGTGGCATGGGGACAAGTCCAGGCTAAAGTTCTTGTCCCCATACTTCTTTAAAATCGAACAAGAGAACTTGGAGAATTCATTACAAATCCTCCAAGTTCTCTAAATTCTTGGCTAGGTTCCATGAACCAAACATCCCCTAGGCGTCACGTGTAACACCCCGTTCCGCTCAAGCGGACTGCCGTCTCAAACGGCAAAAGTGCAACTGTCCCGACCTGCTTTGCCTCGAACAAGAAGCAAAAGATATCCAGACTTGTCCCTACAGGAATCCGGCTTGGACTTTCAGAGGCTCGTTTGACGTATCGCTCTACCGAGGCGAATCATCGCTAAGGTGGGTGGCTACGGTGAACTTGTCTTTGCTTAGCCAGCACACATAAAATCTGGAATATTTATGCTAGTCGCTAGGTGATTCACCCCCTGCATGCTAATAAATCCAACGCACCTAGCTAAGGGAGTAATCCCAACTTGTATTGCCTGCTAGAACATGGAAATTGAAATACTGCTTATATTCAGACCCTCGCATGCTAAGTCCCTTAACGGTTTCATCTCTCGGCTTACCTTCGGGTCCGAGCAACGTGCCTGCTTATGTCCCTTAGTAACGCATGCTTGTCTGCTTCTAATGTTGCCATGTTTTCATCCAAACCCCGGGAGACTACTACGTAGTCGTTCCGTGCCTGAATGAACCTGCAAGTATCCGGGACCGTTAGGTCACCAAGGCAGTTCCCGATCCAGGGGACTGCATCCTGTCAAGTAAAAGAACCATACTCCAGTGGCAAGACTCATTCAGGTATTTGGATCTCCCTGCAAGTCTCCCTCGTGTGCGGGCTTACAGCAGCCCAGGAGACTGTGCATATCCAATAGCTAAATGAATCATGCATTACTGCTTGTCGTGTGCTCGTGTGTAAATCAAATAATCGTGTTGCCTGAGATTGGTCAAAATAATCGTGTTGCCTGAGATTGGTTAAACCCTGACTTGCATGTCGCGGACTAGTTCCACGGACGGTCACCGGGGCACTGGGGCCGATCCGGTCCGGATGGAGCTCGTGTGTAGTCTCGTGTGCAGGGAGGATAGCTTGCAACGCATCGTGTTCGTGTGCCTCGTGTATACGCGTAGCATGCTATCCTTGTCCTCGACTACGTCCAGTAATGGCTCCGCCAGCGACTCCTGTTCATATAGATAAGTCATCCTCGCTTAGCGGCTATCCGCGTGCGAGTCACTGCATCGCATCAAGAACAAATAAACACCTGAACGACCATGTTAAACGACCCTCGTGTTTGCATGTTGCATATGCTATGCTCCTGAATGCTTATACATGCCCCGTGCGTGAATTAACATGTTTGCCTCAATGTTTGCCTTGGACAGGGAAGGAGATGGTAAGTTGGTAAGTCTCGCCGTGTTTCCTCAAACATCGCACGGCGCACTGCCCGACACGTTAGGCTATTCATTGTTTGCATGAAACTGATCCTAAGGCAACTAGAAAGACAACTTAATAGTTGTGCACGGAACCTGTATTACGTGTTTGGATTTGTCGAGCGGGCGAGTAGCTTCCCCACCAGTGCATTCAATGTACTGATAATCCACCAGTTTGTATGCAGGGTGCGGGAGAACCTCGTTCGGTGCGGACGCCTCCAACGTGCGTGCTAAGGCGTGGTCATCACTCCGAAGCAACGGTGCGTCTGGGACTGAAGCACATATACAAGACATAAGTTGTGAACATCGCCAGAACATCGTCCCTACAATCATTCCACAATTGTAGCCACTTGGCACGATTTTATGTTTCAGAGAGAGAGGCTTGAGCGACTTGTAAAATCGGCTATACGCCGCCTGTAATACATGTTCATATCAATAAAAGAGCTTGCTTTACTTCAACTTGTGTTTCAATGCTTCCGCTATATATATGTCAACTCAGAGAACTTGTTACCGATCGCCTATGCGTTCATGACTCCGCTGCACTCGGACAATCTGTGCGACTCTGTGGCTTAGAACTCTTACCGCCAGCCAATGAATCACGGCCTTGCACGGGCGCGGTTCACGCTCGTGCGGCATCACGCCCGGATGGGTCGAAGCGATCGTCCCGCGGGAGCGCTGGCGAGGGTGATTCCCGCCTAGCGGGGACGGCCGATTAGCCTGCGGGAGATCGGGGCGTGACATAGTGGTATCAGAGCCTGGCTTCTACGCCTTTGGACTTCGATTCGATATCTCTGTTTCGAAAGCTCGTTCGTGGGTTATGTGCACGCTCTCTCTCAATGCCTCGATGGGATGTTCCAACAATAAGTCTAAATACTTTCAAAATGCGTTTTGAATGATATGCTTGCTTGTCTGGTTGTATGCTGCGAGTGGCCTTTGTGCCAACCTGTGCGAACCCTTGAGAGTATCGCTAGTAGCTTGTCCGATTTTCACTAACTCTAAGTTTGGTTGAATGCATCTATTCGAGGGACGCCTTGAACTAGTGCACCATCCAAGACTTAAGAAAAGGTGAAACTCGATTGCTGAGACTTCGCTATCACTAAGCTGGTTGACGTGCTCACACTAGAAATGCATGTCGAAGGTGCGCACGATCCAGTCTAAGCGATATGCTGATTTCGACGCTTGTGCAAGTGAATATCCAAATGAACAAGTACAACGACTTGTCTAGGATTGCCTCAACCCTAGATTACTGCTTGTCCTCAGTAAGTCTCGAGGACGAGACTTTTTCTGAGTTGGGTAGGATGTAACACCCCATTCCGCTCAAGCGGACTGCCGTCTCAAACGGCAAAAGTGCAACTGTCCCGACCTGCTTTGCCTCGAACAAGAAGCAAAAGATATCCAGACTTGTCCCTACAGGAATCCGGCTTGGACTTTCAGAGGCTCGTTTGACGTATCGCTCTACCGAGGCGAATCATCGCTAAGGTGGGTGGCTACGGTGAACTTGTCTTTGCTTAGCCAGCACACATAAAATCTGGAATATTTATGCTAGTCGCTAGGTGATTCACCCCCTGCATGCTAATAAATCCAACGCACCTAGCTAAGGGAGTAATCCCAACTTGTATTGCCTGCTAGAACATGGAAATTGAAATACTGCTTATATTCAGACCCTCGCATGCTAAGTCCCTTAACGGTTTCATCTCTCGGCTTACCTTCGGGTCCGAGCAACGTGCCTGCTTATGTCCCTTAGTAACGCATGCTTGTCTGCTTCTAATGTTGCCATGTTTTCATCCAAACCCCGGGAGACTACTACGTAGTCGTTCCGTGCCTGAATGAACCTGCAAGTATCCGGGACCGTTAGGTCACCAAGGCAGTTCCCGATCCAGGGGACTGCATCCTGTCAAGTAAAAGAACCATACTCCAGTGGCAAGACTCATTCAGGTATTTGGATCTCCCTGCAAGTCTCCCTCGTGTGCGGGCTTACAGCAGCCCAGGAGACTGTGCATATCCAATAGCTAAATGAATCATGCATTACTGCTTGTCGTGTGCTCGTGTGTAAATCAAATAATCGTGTTGCCTGAGATTGGTCAAAATAATCGTGTTGCCTGAGATTGGTTAAACCCTGACTTGCATGTCGCGGACTAGTTCCACGGACGGTCACCGGGGCACTGGGGCCGATCCGGTCCGGATGGAGCTCGTGTGTAGTCTCGTGTGCAGGGAGGATAGCTTGCAACGCATCGTGTTCGTGTGCCTCGTGTATACGCGTAGCATGCTATCCTTGTCCTCGACTACGTCCAGTAATGGCTCCGCCAGCGACTCCTGTTCATATAGATAAGTCATCCTCGCTTAGCGGCTATCCGCGTGCGAGTCACTGCATCGCATCAAGAACAAATAAACACCTGAACGATCATGTTAAACGACCCTCGTGTTTGCATGTTGCATATGCTATGCTCCTGAATGCTTATACATGCCCCGTGCGTGAATTAACATGTTTGCCTCAATGTTTGCCTTGGACAGGGAAGGAGATGGTAAGTTGGTAAGTCTCGCCGTGTTTCCTCAAACATCGCACGGCGCACTGCCCGACACGTTAGGCTATTCATTGTTTGCATGAAACTGATCCTAAGGCAACTAGAAAGACAACTTAATAGTTGTGCACGGAACCTGTATTACGTGTTTGGATTTGTCGAGCGGGCGAGTAGCTTCCCCACCAGTGCATTCAATGTACTGATAATCCACCAGTTTGTATGCAGGGTGCGGGAGAACCTCGTTCGGTACGGACGCCTCCAACGTGCGTGCTAAGGCGTGGTCATCACTCCGAAGCAACGGTGCGTCCGGGACTGAAGCACATATACAAGACATAAGTTGTGAACATCGCCAGAACATCGTCCCTACAATCATTCCACAATTGTAGCCACTTGGCACGATTTTATGTTTCAGAGAGAGAGGCTTGAGCGACTTGTAAAATCGGCTATACGCCGCCTGTAATACATGTTCATATCAATAAAAGAGCTTGCTTTATTTCAACTTGTGTTTCAATGCTTCCGCTATATATATGTCAACTCAGAGAACTTGTTACCGATCGCCTATGCGTTCATGACTCCGCTGCACTCGGACAATCTGTGCGACTCTGTGGCTTAGAACTCTTACCGCCAGCCAATGAATCACGGCCTTGTACGGGCGCGGTTCACGCTCGTGCGGCATCACGCCCGGATGGGTCGAAGCGATCGTCCCGCGGGAGCGCTGGCGAGGGTGATTCCCGCCTAGCGGGGACGGCCGATTAGCCTGCGGGAGATCGGGGCGTGACATCACGTACTCCCCCAAATACCCATCGAGATGATTCGACAGTGCGTCCATGTCGATAGCAACAAGGTTCACAACGACCATCACCGCCCCAAACAACACCTTCAACGGTACGCTCTCGAACCCGAACAAGAAGTCCTCTTAGGGCCCTTGACAGAAAACTGAACTGAACCGAACCGAACCGAGTAAGATATTCGGTTCGGTTTGAAAAAAAACAATCTGTTCGATTTTCGTTTTTCAAAATACTAAATTTTTTTTCGGTTTTTTAATTCGGTTTCGGTCCAAAACCGAATAACACTTATACAATTATCTAAATACCCTCAATTCTATGATATGTTGTAATAAAAAGTGTATATTTTAAAAACAACAATTTTACGTATGTATTTTAAAGTTTAATTTTGGTAATTTAATAACTATAATAACTTTTGACGCAAATACAATAAATGTATGTATAAAAATTTAATGAAAGTTTTTCACTTACCCCCCACTTTATTTACCCATATTCAGGGTGCACCCCACATTGTTTCCATAATGTACAAGTCCCTCCACTTTTGACGGAAATCGTCTCTTTCGAACGGTCAACTCGTTTGACTCAATTTTTTTGACGAAAATACCTCTGTCTTTTGTCATGCCCCGATCTCTTCAGATAATCGGCCGTCCCCGCTAGGCTTTGAATCACCATGTCAGTGCTCACGTAAGACGATCTTTCCCATCTGGACGTGATGCTACGTGATGCCGCACGAGCGTAAGCTGCGCCCGTGCAAGGCCATGATCCAAGCAGGCGGTAAAATAACTAAGCCACAGAGTCGCACAGATAGTCCAAATGCAGCGGAATAAAAAATGAGCAGGCGATTGGTAACAAGTTCACAGAGTCATCAATAGCGGAAGCATTGAATAACACAAGTATGGAAGTAAAATAAGCACTTTATTGATATTGTACAAGTATTACAAGCGGCTCTAGGCCGAGATTACAAGTCCCTCAAGCCCTCCCTCTCTCTTGAAACAATAAAAGTGTGCCAAGTGACTATAATTTGTGAAATGATACATAGACGATGTTCCAACATTATGTCTTGTATATGTGCTTCAGTTCCGGACACAACGTTCCAAGGCTTCAGAGTGAACTCCATGTCTTAGCATGCACGAAGGGGGTTTCCGCACCAAACGAGATTCTCCCGTACCGTGCAAGCAATCTGGTGGGTTATCAGTACATGAATGAACTGGTGGGGAGGCTTCTCGCCCGCTCGACAAATCCAAACACGTTATATAGGTTTCGTGCACCATCTATTAAGTTATCTTTCTAGTCTTGCCTCAGGATCTGTTTTATGGCATAATGTACAAGCCTACTCGTGAGGCAGTGCGCCGTGCGATATAAAAAGGAACACGACGATACTTACCAACTTACCATTCGTCCTTCCCTGTCCAAGGAAAACCATGTTAAACCAAGCATGAGTATATATATCAAAATCCAGGGCAATTACATAAGCAAACACAAGTGTAATGAGCGAGGTTCTATATCAGGTGCACGAGTTACACGGATTATCCAGAAGTGTTGCAGAACATGTTCAAGTGTTAAATTTATGTATAAGTGTGTTATACGCATATCCGTTCAGGTGTTTCCGATTACTGGATGCGATGCAATAACTCGCACGCGGATTGCCGCTAAGCAAGGATGACTTAGTCTATATGAACAGGAGGGTCGCTACGCTACAAGCCATTTGGACGAGTCTCTTGACGGAGATGGGTATAGCGCTAAAAACTCGAGACGCGCATCATCCCGCCGGAACAGGAGAGACCCGGACTCTTTTAACGGTGATGGTGTAGCGCTAAAAACTCGATGCACAGACAACATCCCGCCAAAGCTCTAGGAGTCCCTATATGGTTTCTCCCAGGCCGGCACGATCCCGGTGCCCCAGCGATCGTTCGAGAAATTTACGGTACCTCGTGCACGAGTTGTCCGCGACCATGCAAGTCTTCGGTTTCAGATTCACGGGATTCATGACATGATATGTTAATTCTTGATTCACTTAGCCATTGGATGATGCGTAGTCTCTTGGACGGAGATGGGTGTTGCAATAAGGGTGCATACACCATCTCGCCCGCTCGAGAGAGACTACCAAGGATCCAAATACCTGAATGAGTCTTGCTCCATGAACTGTGATTCTTGCTTTACTTGACATGATGCAATCCCCTAGTTCGGAAATTGCCTTGGTGACCTAACGGTCCTGAATACTTTCAGGTTCATACTTGCACGGAATGACTATTTGATAGTCTTCCGGGAAACTTAGATGAATGCAAGACAAGGTAGTATTACCGGGGTCATGGCATGAATTTATGTTACAAGCATTAAAATGAGGCAATGGGTACAAGTTACAATGTAAGCAGGCAAGCATGCATTTATATGAAACATAAGCATTTATGTTGGCATGGTCTAAGTGGTAAAAAATATGAATCGTACCAAAGATTTAAAACTAAGTTTTTCTTTTTTTATAAAACGAATACGGAATAATTCCAATAGATTTAAAGTGAAAACTTATTCTTAGGTAAATGGATTGAGAACTGTTTCTGAAACCTAACGTAAAAAATATAAATGATCTGCCAGGAGTGAAGCCGTACAGGGACATTATCGAGTGACATAATATATGGGCATGTATAAACCCCCTAATTTTTCAAGATTTTTAAATTAATTTTTCATAATTTTTATGGAATTTTCTGGAATTTTTAACTGATTAAAACTAAGGTATTTTGAAATTAAATGATTTTTAAATGATGTTAATTAATATTAAAATATTATGAAAATAATATTTTTGGGTGTAAAATGAAAAATTAGACATAGGATAATTTTTCGGGAATTTATTGGACCCCGAAAACATTTTTAAAGACCTAAAAACTAAGTTTAAAATAAACCAAATAAACCCTAGAAATAAACCCAGTTCAACTAAACCAAACCAACCCGAACCGGACCCGGTTCAATTGAACCGACCCCCAAACCCTGTGGGTCGGATCCGGGTCTAACCCGTCGACCCTAAATCTGAGTACCCGAACCCGCATTCATGCTTTAGCGGATCGGGTCGGATCCCCTCAGACCCGACCCGCTGACCCGACCCGTAACCGCCTAACCCTTTCTCTTCCCCGACCCGACGCCGCTTCGTCTCCGCCGGCCGACCCGCCGTGGCGCCTTACCTCCCAGCCGCCGCTTCGCCTCCGCAACCGCCGCCGCTCTGCCTCCCCTGCCAGCAACGGCCGCCGTTCCTCCTCCTCCCTCTCACCTCTATATAAACCCATCTCCGCTGCCATTTCCCTCTCTCCACCGCCTTCCTCCGCTGCTTCTCTGGCCCACCTCGCCATCCTCCACCGAGTCCAGAACCGACGACCCCTCGCCTCCAGCCCTGAGGTCGGCCCTCCCTGCTCCTCCTCCGGCGACGTTCAACACCCTGAGCCCCCAGCCTTCTCCTCGACGACAACCCGCAGCTCCGCCTGAGCCGCCTCCGACGAGCCGAGCTGACACCAGCGCCTCCCTCCGGTGAAGCCCGGCCCTCCTCCGGCAAAGCTCCAGCCAGCTCCGCCATCTCCGGCGATCGAAACCCTAACCCTAGCACAGTACTGTGCTGTGTCGCGGTGTGTCGTGTCGCCTCGCAGACACGAGAAACCCAGTTCTGCGTAGCCCTATTCAGGTACCCTTTTCTCTCTCCTCATTGCCCCATTTTCTGTTCCGTCTGTTGTGACGCGAACCCTGCGTAACCCTCTCGATGCCCGTGCAACCCGCTCAGTGTGTCACGTCCTGTGGTGATCGCGAACTGCGATAAAAAAAATAGGAAAATAACACCCCATTTTTTCCCGGAACTGAGTGCGCCCTGCCAAACGGGACGACTTGGTCGTGTGCGGACTTTACCGAAAGGTGTGCGCCTTTGATACGGACATGTGGGATTTCGCAGAAGTTGATTTGGATGTGCGTGCACACCGGAATCAACGCGTATCCGTCGACAACGCCCCGTATCGACCATGTTCCAGAATATGTTGTAACTTTGTATACACATGTCGGATCGAAACGAAACTTATGCCATCGAACTCGTAGCAATACGCTGGTCCTGTAACCCAAGTTTGGTTCGATTCTGAGAACGTTGACAAAATCGTGTATCGTGGGCCCCGCGGCTCCACTTGACGGGCGATTTTGTGATCGGCTCATCGGAATCCAATTCTGGAAGTTCCGTTGGGTTCGTATCATCGTTCTGGACTTGTTGACACTAAGTTTGACGAATTTGGAGACCATTGTTTCTGACACATTTTTCGGTACGAAGCGGCCCACAAGTGGATCCCGCTTTGACCAGGAATTATCATTTGTGCCCCTATGTCCAAATTAGACTCAAGGACAGGCGTTTCTAGCTATTTGATATCTTCTGAACCTGTAAACTCCCTCGACCAGATTTCAGCATTTTTAGGATTAATTTTAGCAATTTAGGATTTATTATAATATTTTAATTTATTTTTCTTACATATCCTATTGCTTTGTGCACCTGTCCATCACCGAATTATTTGGAGTTTTACCTTGACTGTTATCCCCGAACAAAGTTCACATACCTCTCATAGACATGCTAGTCTATTTTTCTGAACCTTGTGCAACTCCCAGATACTCTGTTTTGTGCCTCATTTTAGACGCACAAATATCGTTACAAACGTACGTATTTAAATTCCCAGATCTGTACCCTTCCCTGTTCCAATAGAAATTAGAGGCCCAACAGGTACCTGTTTTGCCCAAACAAAAATACGTTAATATTCTACACTGAGTATACTACATTTAGTATATTTACACCGCACTAAAATTATGACCCTACCTGCCTCTAAATAATTAGAGAACACCGTGCGCATTAATTTCTAATTAATTAATACGGTGACCCGTATCACCCAAAAACCAGGCCCAGCCCCTGCCCAGGCTCATCCCCACCCCCCTCAGGGCCCTCACACAGCAATTCCCATCAATTCTGTATATTTTAGCATGTTCAGGAATCGGGTGTTTTTCCCAGACAATTTCGTAATTTCGCAATTTTCCAAAATAGGACCTTTATGCAATTTATGAAATTACAGGGTCTTTCCTGCAAATTTCCAGTGTGAGGTGTCACCCCCTCATTGGAGGGTGAACCTGCACCGTCCATTTGGCAGTGGGACCCACCATAAATATCTACAAAAATATCCTGTAAATATCTATAGATATTTTACTTATTAAAATATCTTTAATTGTGAATTTACCAATTTACCCCTAAAAATTAATTTCTATAAAAGAAAACCCTAACCCTAGCCGTCAGCTACCCTCCCCCCTGACCTCCGCCTCCCCCACGGCGAGCCGACCCCCCCCCCCCGCTGGAGAGCTCCGCCCGCCCCTTCCCGACCTCCACCTCTCTCCTTCCCGATCTCCCCCACCGGATCCACCCCGAGCCCCTGTTCACCATCTCCCCCATCCTCCCCATGGACGGAGCCGACCCCGACCTCGCCGGCACAGCACCAAGCAGACCCCCTCGACCTCCACCTCCACCTCCTCCGCCACTCGCCACCACCACCATCATCATCACCACCACCGACTTCCTCTTTCCCCTCTCGACTGAACCCCCCCCCCGCCGGCCTCGACTTCTCGACCTCCACCCCTCCGCCCGAGCCCGACCGTCGCAGCAGCCATCATCTCCACCATCCACCACCAGCAACAGCTCCGAGCCGCCGTCCTCCGGCTGAACTCCCCCGAACCCCCATCACTTCTTCTCCTTCCTCCTCCCTGACTTCCTCCCCGACGATCCCCTTGCGGCCTCTCTCGTCCGGCCGGCTGAGCCGCAGCGGCTCCGGACCACCCCGCAACGACCCCAACTCGAGCAGTACCGGACACGGCGCAGTACCGGACACGGCAGAACCCGGACACAACAACCAGGACACAGCACAGTGACCGGACACAGGAAAATCTTCGTTCCACGGAGCCCTGTTCAGGTAACCCGTTCTCTCTCCTCGTTGTTCCATTTTCCATTCCGTCAGTTGTGACACGTAGGCTATGTAACCCTCTCGATGCCCGTGCAACCCGCTCGGTGCATCGCGTCCTGTGGCGAACGCGAACCGCGATCCAAAAACAGGAAAAACTACGCCCCATTTTCACCCGGAACTGAGTACGCCCCGCCAAACGGGACGACTTGGTAGCACGCGGTCTTTACCAAAACGTGCGCGCCGTTGATACGGACGTGCGGGATTTCGCAGAAGTTGATTTGGATGTGCGTGCACACCGGAATCAACGTGTATCCGCCGGCAACGTCCCGTATCCGCCTGTTCTGGAACACGCTGTAACTTTGTGTACACACGTCGGATCAAAAGGAAACTTGCGCCATCGGACTCGTAGCAATACGCTGGTCTTGTGACCCAAGTTTGGCTCGATTCTGAGAACGTTGACAAAATCTCGTATCGTAGGCCCCACAGGCTCCACTTGACGGGCGATTTTGTGATCGGCACATCGGAATTCAGTTCTGGACATTCCGTTGGGTTCGTATCGACGTTCTGGACTTGTTGACACTAAGTTTGGCGAATTTGGAGACCATTGGTTCTGACACGTTTTTCGGTGCAAAGCGGCCCACATGTGGACCCCGCTTTGACCAGAAAATATGATTTTCGCCCTTGTTTCCAAATTGGACTTAAGGACAGGCGTTTCTAGCTATTTGATATTTTTTGAGACTGTTGGTGATGTTTATTTCAGCATCTAGAGGCATTTATTCTGAGGTCATAGTTTCTGACTTTTTGGCATTTGACATCTGGACGTTATATTTTGCAGCTCTCTTGCCAGGCAACTATACCTTGCCTTGTTGTACTGTTTAAAACCAGTTATTTTAGTTACATGTTTATTTATTTTAATATTATATAAATGTGCGCGTCCGAGAAAACTCGGGTGCAGTCAACGAAGGCGTTGACGTTAGGACTTGTGTCTGACCTAGTGTCTAGTAAACCCACCTAAAGTTGTGGAGTTATTGGTATGACTTCCCAGGCCTTGAAACATATCATTACACGTCACAGAGTGAGTTCATATAGGGACGCGTGCCTAATGCGCGACTGGCCATCAGTATGAGCAACACGTGTAACGGTATTTATCTAGTTGTTTATTTCTATAGAGACTTGCATCATAGTACGAGATGTCCACGTCGTGTTCACGACTTGTATATCTACATTGGGCGGGGAAGACTACTAGTAGGCGTATGGGACACCCACCTCTTCTATACAGATACCGCACTCGACGGAGTGATACGGACGTTATATAAATATATTTCAAGTTACCATGCTCTTCGGAGATGGGGAATTTATATAAATATATTTCAAGTTACCATGCTCTTCGGAGATGGGGAATAGCATAGTGCCCTTGAACGGGGGCATATGTGGCATATACTAGCCAGTCACGATGTTTGGTGAATTAAGTCAGCATATGTCTAGCCTACATTTTGTCATGACCCGCACCCGGAAAATCGGGCATGAGTCGTGGGTACGTCCAGCCTACGCCGCAGCATCGGCGGTAGAACGCTGTCTAGGTCAACTATCTAGATAACTCACAAAAAATCTGCCATGACCTCTCCAAAAGGAGGGCAACCACGCAATCAATATATAAATCTGCCAAGATCTCAACTCCAAACGGAGGAGCAATATCAAATGATAATCACAATATACTCAATCACGAATCTAAGCACGATAAGATATCAAGGGAGTCTAACAACTATAAAGTCTAACCAACAACAACTACTACAACAACCACAACATCCATAATAATAATACAACAATATCCAAAATAATATACAAACAAGGTCTCAATCCAAAACCGGAGACAAATCCGGTGCTAAAAGCTAATAAAAAAAACAACAAGATCCTAGTGATCCCGGCTACCAACCCGGAAATCACTCCTAAACTAGAGGGTCTCTGTCTGCACCATCGACAGGCTCAGGTCCATAAAACGTCGGACACCAATCCTCCGGATACTCTGGAAAAATATGTCCAGTCAGGACTGGAGCAAGTACATCTCTAACAGCAGTTCCATTTAAATGATAAAAACTATAAAACAGTTATAGCAAGTAGCAAGAAGAATGAAGCAAGTATGAAACAAGGAAATATATATATAACTGGTGCATAAAGGTAAAGATGCATGGATATCAGAGCAAGATAGTAATAACTGCAAGATACAGGAAATCTAAGCTAAGATCAAGTCCGTGCACATGAACGTGTAGTGAGTCCAGCATGAAATACATGTAGTGAGTCAAGTCCAGAAACATGTAAGTGAGACAAGTCAACAAATGCATGAGAGTCCAGACTATAAAGAATGAACTCGGTGTCTTTGAAATACTTGTTTCGACATGTAAACGGCTAGGGGTAAGTACGGCTCACCGCGCACTGGGTGCGCGGCTGCTATCATTCCAGATTAGACCAGAGGGAGTGATTCCTGATGATGCCAGATAGGAATGTTTACATGTCTACTCGAGTATTTCCCCGCCCCGACTAATACAAGTGGATCCAAGACCCGACACGCAAATCAAGATGAGTCCAGCCTGAACATGAATGATGCCTGTAGTGATGCCTGTAGTGATGCCAGTAGTGATTCCAGAATAGAGGCCAGAAACATGAAATGTACGTGTCGCAAGTAAATGAATCCAGAAATACCAGTCAGTATTCCGTGTTGTGCCAGAATAATCAGATGATACTATACTAGAAGCTGAATCATAATAATCATCAGATAATGAAAACTATCAGAGAATGTACTCGCCTGACGTCCTGAGCAACTGGCGATCCGAACCGGTGTCGCAAGGACCTAATGCGAAAAGCAAGGTTAAACAGGGTTCTAATGAGTTAAACAGATATAAAATAACTAAAAATAGGCTTCTAGGGTCGTTCTAGGTCAAACGGGTCAAACCGGTGAAATCTGGGTCAAAAAGTCAACTCTATGTCCAAAAAGTCAACTCTGGGTCAAAACTAGGTCAAAAGTTGACTTTGGCGGTCAACCGAGTCAACTACGGTCAAGTCTGGGTCAAACTAGGGTGCTCCTGAAATTCTAGGTCAAACCGAGGTCATTAAGCTAAAAAACTCACAAACTCGCCTCCTTGAGATACCGGGATACCCTCGGTATCCGATACCTCAACCTAGGCTACACACCCCGCCTATACCCTCTAAAACCTATGCTAGCACGCGTAAATATATACACATAAGCATATAAAAATCACTCTAATACTATTCCTAGGCTATTGCTCAAATACCCCGCTCGAAACCCAATACCTTGGTTATCTTAAGGTATTGAGATACCTCGGTATCTCAAGGTATTGAGATACCTCGGTATCTCAAGGTATTGAGATACCTCGGTATCTCAAGGTATTGAGATACCGCTCTAAACTCAACCCTACTACCCCTCTAGCTAGCTAACTATGCATAAACATATATATCTAGCTATAATCTAGGCTAAAATATAGATATCTATTACATATAGGCATATACATATATATATACCCAATACCTTACATATATACCTTACCTTACACATACCTTACACATACCTTACACATAGATATATCTATACCTAGATATCTAACTATCTATCTAGCTATGTATATCTATATATATATATAGATCGATATATCTAGCTATCCCTCTACCTATCCATCTACCTATCTAGTATCAACCTATCTAGTTATCTATCTAACTATCTAACTAGTTATCTATTAATCTATCTATCTAACTATCTATTATATATATCTAAATGTCTAACTATCTACCTATCTCTCTAACTATCTATGAATCTATTTATCTATGAATCTATTTATCTTACTATCTTTCTAGCTATCCATCTATGTGTCTATCTATCTACGATCTAGTTAATCTATCTATCCACCAATCTATCTATCTCTCTATCAATCTATCTAGCTAACTATTATCTCCCTCTACCTCGCTACTACCCGCTGCTCGAGCTTACCTTTACTGCTGCTGCTGCTCCCTGTTATTCTCGCTGCTGCTGGTGCTTCATATTCCTGTTGCTGCTGCTCCTTGTGCTGATGATGCTGCTGCTGCCTCTTGGAGCTGCTGCTGCTGCTGCCCTTGCTTCATACTGCGCCCTTGCTTCATACTGCTGCTGCTGTGCTGCTGCTGCAGTGCAGCAGCAGCTGCTGCTGTTCCTGCTGTGTTCTACCCCCCTCCATCTCACAAACACACACACCCACACTCCTATATACCTATATATATTACTATATATATATACATATATATAACTCTACAGATATATATACACACTAACTTATATATAATCTAACACACACACACACTCAAACACATATCAACACACACACACATATAATTATATACATATATCTATATATATATATATATATATATATATAAACACACATCTATATATATCTATACATATACACTCTCACACACATACATATATATATATATCCTCACACACTCTCACACTCACACACCCTCACACACACTAGCACACACTCTCACAAACACACAACCACACACACAAACACTCATACATATATATATAAATATATATACATATATACATAAACTCAAACTCATATACCTATATATATATATATCTAAACACTCACTCACACTCACACACACACTCACACTCACACACTCTAACACCAACACACTCACACAAGCACTCACTAACACACTCACAAACACATAAAAACACACATACAAATAGAAATATATATATATATAGAACACACACAAATATATATATACATATATATATATATAAACACCACACACACAACACACAACACAACGCACACAACGCCCACAACGCTCACCAACGCACGCCCAACGGCCCCGACACGCCCAAACACCTATAAATATATAAAATATAGCCCGAGAATTCTAGCACACACTCCTCGATACTAACCCAACGCGCGCACAAGCCCGAAACAAGGAAACCAAGTCGAAATGGTCGTTCGGTTATTTCGACGAACACGCGGTGCGCGGTTCGGAAAATCTCCTGAAACGCACACCAAACGAACTCGGAATCGGCCCAAAATTTACCCACGCGCTCTAAACGATGCCTAGATATTAGAAAAAAGTGCCCCCGCGTCGATTCTAGGTCCGTGGCGGAAACGCGCACGCACTTAGAATCGGCGACGACGAAAAGCCCTAAATTCGCCCGAAACGCCCATTTCTCCGCGACGCGGCTTCCCGTGTCCGAACGGAGACACGCACTCACCCTCAAGACACCCAACAACGTCTACCTAGGTCCATCTAACCTAGGGCATCACCCAAAATTGGGCCAAATTCGGATTCCACCCGAAATTGACACAAAACCTAGTGTCAAAGTCTCTAAACCCAACCAAACTAGTTCCAACTTCCTCCTACGGGTAGGCTTAGGGTCTAGGAAGGTTCTACAACACTAATTACACTACACAAAAATAATTAGGAAGGGGAAAGTTAGGTTTTACCTCTTGGGAGTTGGAATCCCAAGGCCAAAGTCTCACAACCCCTAGAAATCACCTCCCTCAAGCTCCAAGCCACCAAATCTAGCTCCCACACTAGATCTAAGCTCCTCACACCTAGGTTAGAGAAAAAGCAAGGTTAGGGCTAGCACAAATGAGAAGGAATGGAAGAAAGAAGGAAGAAAAATGGAAGAAAACTCACCTTGGGGAAGAAGGAAGAAGAAAGAAGAAGTGGAGAAGAAGAAGAAGTGAAGAAGAAGTGTGGAATGAAGAAAGGGGGAGAAGAGGGCTGCTCCTTGCTGTGCTCACGGGATGGGGGGGTAGGTAGGGGCCGGCCAACACATAAAATAGGTCTCCAAAGTCTCCAAATGCCCAAAATGCCCCTACATGACTTGGTTTCGGGTTTCGGGTTCCAAAAGCACTCAAACTAGCTCCAAATCTCTCCCACTAACATACTAAAAATATAATAAATATTCTAAAACCCAAAAATAAGTCTCATAGGGGTGTGGGCTGGGTCGGACATGGGTCCACTAGGGTCTGACATGGGTCCAGGCTAGCCAAAATCCTAAAACATACAATACAAATATAATACAATCAATAATTAATTATAAATACAATTAATTAAAAATAATGCACAATTAACCAAATTAAAAATAAAAAAAAATGCCCGACTTTGGAAATGAGGTGGTGACAAGCCTATCCTCCTTAGAAAATTTTGTCCTCGAAATTTAAAGTCAATCACACTCCCTCTAGGTCAAACCCCCAACAATCACAGTCAAGAATTTCTACCTAAACAACATACAAGATCAGGGTCCTACTGGTCGTGTCATCACAGTCTCAATCAGGGTCACTACACTATCTACCACAGCACAAAGAAAATCTAACAGGTACTAATGAAGCACACCACAAGGAATAGAAAAGGACAGGAAGAGGAACAAAGAGACAGACCTGCTAACCCGACACCCGTGGCATCGGCCTCCTCGACCGTCAACACATAAGCCCTGCCCTGTTGGGGTGTATCCCTCTGCTGGTGCGGGGCATGATGCTGTGCCACAGATGGCCTATCTCCAACTCTCTGATCCTGTGCTCCACCCAATGGAGGTGCAGTGGGGCAATCCCGCATCTGGTGAGCAGCGGATCCACAGAACAAACACACCTTCAGCCTCCTCCTACAAACATCCCAAGTGTGTCCTGCCTTCCTGCAGTAGGCACAAGTGGGCACTCTCTGATCCTGACCCTGCTGCGCTGCCTTCTGCACATAGGGACGCTTAGCTGGTCCCGCACTACCACTCGCGCTGCCTGAATCATCCCTGCCTCTTTTGGACTTGAGCTCCAAGTCATCCTCTGCTCTCTGAGCGTCTCCTACTATCTGCTCAAAAGTCGCCTCGCGGTCGCTCCTAGTCAAAGACTTGACCGCCATAACCAAGCCCTTGCGAAACTTCCTCGCCTTGGCTGCCTCACTCAAGCTATCCACAAATCTGCCCAGACGGCAGAACCCCGCTGCGTACTCGTCCACCGTCATGCTCCCCTGGACGAGTGCCTCAAACTGGCTCTCCAAAGCACTGAGCGCCACATCTGAGAAAAACTTCTCCTTAAAAAGCCTCTTGAAAGCCTCCCAAGTAAGCCCTGGCACCGCAATCCTCGTATCTGTGCGATACCATGTCAAAGCAAGGTCGAACATCTGACTGCCCGCTGCCTCTATCTGCATACTGTCTGGAATCTGCGCCAGCCTGAAGATGCCCTCGATCTTCTCTATCCAGTCATCCGCGTACAGGATCCCTTCTGTACCACGGAACTCCTTGGGCCGCATCCTCTGGAAGTCGATAATACTGCCCGGCCTCGGATGCTGTGCCTGATCTGCCTGTGGCTGAACCTGTGCCACCCTATCCACTACCGTCATGGCCACCTGGTGGGCGTTCTCAATGCCCAACCTCATCACATCCACCTGACGGTGCTGCGCGTCCATCATCTCCCTAAAGAACGCAAACAACTGCGCGGCATCTACTGGAGCAGGAAGTGGTGGAGGAACCACCGGAACGACTGGGGTAGTCCTCGGATCGATAAGTGAAGAAGGATCCCCGAGAGAAACAGAGGCTCCCTCAACCGCAGGAGTGGTGAGTGGAGCGGTAGCAGCTGCCTGAATATGAGCTGGACGAGAGGTAGCAGACCTCTCAGTAGCAACTGCTGGAACGGTATGATGAGATCGTGTTTTCGGAGGCATCCCGAACACAGATCAAAAGAAGTCAATACGGCGCAAGATACGATATCATCAAAGAAGGACGGTAATATTTCAAAAGAAATCAATTTCAGAATAATTAGATTGGAATTGTTCCTAGTCGTGATTGAGTACACTCTCATCCTAGATCCTATAGCAGGCTCGCAGCAGTACAACTAAGTTGTTGTACCACCACGACATCGCACTAATTGCGAATCGAGACCTGCATGGGGCCGCCACCAAAAACGTGTCATGACCCGCACCCGGAAAATCGGGCATGAGTCGTGGGTACGTCCAGCCTACGCCGCAGCATCGGCGGTAGAACGCTGTCTAGGTCAATTATCTAGATAACTCACAAAAAATCTGCCATGACCTCTCCAAAAGGAGGGCAACCACGCAATCAATATATAAATCTGCCAAGATCTCAACTCCAAACGGAGGAGCAATATCAAATGATAATCACAATATACTCAATCACGAATCTAAGCACGATAAGATATCAAGGGAGTCTAACAACTATAAAGTCTAACCAACAACAACTACTACAACAACCACAACATCCATAATAATAATACAACAATATCCAAAATAATATACAAACAAGGTCTCAATCCAAAACCGGAGACAAATCCGGTGCTAAAAGCTAATAAAAAAAACAACAAGATCCTAGTGATCCCGGCTACCAACCCGGAAATCACTCCTAAACTAGAGGGTCTCTGTCTGCACCATCGACAGGCTCAGGTCCATAAAACGTCGGACACCAATCCTCCGGATACTCTGGAAAAATATGTCCAGTCAGGACTGGAGCAAGTACATCTCTAACAGCAGTTCCATTTAAATGATAAAAACTATAAAACAGTTATAGCAAGTAGCAAGAAGAATGAAGCAAGTATGAAACAAGGAAATATATATATAACTGGTGCATAAAGGTAAAGATGCATGGATATCAGAGCAAGATAGTAATAACTGCAAGATACAGGAAATCTAAGCTAAGATCAAGTCCGTGCACATGAACGTGTAGTGAGTCCAGCATGAAATACATGTAGTGAGTCAAGTCCAAAAACATGTAAGTGAGACAAGTCAACAAATGCATGAGAGTCCAGACTATAAAGAATGAACTCGGTGTCTTTGAAATACTTGTTTCGACATGTAAACGGCTAGGGGTAAGTACGGCTCACCGCGCACTGGGTGCGCGGCTGCTATCATTCCAGATTAGACCAGAGGGAGTGATTCCTGATGATGCCAGATAGGAATGTTTACATGTCTACTCGAGTATTTCCCCGCCCCGACTAATACAAGTGGATCCAAGACCCGACACGCAAATCAAGATGAGTCCAGCCTGAACATGAATGATGCCTGTAGTGATGCCTGTAGTGATGCCAGTAGTGATTCCAGAATAGAGGCAAGAAACATGAAATGTACGTGTCGCAAGTAAATGAATCCAGAAATACCAGTCAGTATTCCGTGTTGTGCCAGAATAATCAGATGATACTATACTAGAAGCTGAATCATAATAATCATCAGATAATGAAAACTATCAGAGAATGTACTCGCCTGACGTCCTGAGCAACTGGCGATCCGAACCGGTGTCGCAAGGACCTAATGCGAAAAGCAAGGTTAAACAGGGTTCTAATGAGTTAAACAGATATAAAATAACTAAAAATAGGCTTCTAGGGTCGTTCTAGGTCAAACGGGTCAAACCGGTGAAATCTGGGTCAAAAAGTCAACTCTATGTCCAAAAAGTCAACTCTGGGTCAAAACTAGGTCAAAAGTTGACTTTGGCGGTCAACCGAGTCAACTACGGTCAAGTCTGGGTCAAACTAGGGTGCTCCTGAAATTCTAGGTCAAACCGAGGTCATTAAGCTAGAAAACTCACAAACTCGCCTCCTTGAGATACCGGGATACCCTCGGTATCCGATACCTCAACCTAGGCTACATACCCCGCCTATACCCTCTAAAACCTATGCTAGCACGCGTAAATATATACACATAAGCATATAAAAATCACTCTAATACTATTCCTAGGCTATTGCTCAAATACCCCGCTCGAAACCCAATACCTTGGTTATCTTAAGGTATTGAGATACCTCGGTATCTCAAGGTATTGAGATACCTCGGTATCTCAAGGTATTGAGATACCGCTCTAAACTCAACCCTACTACCCCTCTAGCTAGCTAACTATGCATAAACATATATATCTAGCTATAATCTAGGCTAAAATATAGATATCTATTACATATAGGCATATACATATATATATATACCCAATACCTTACATATATACCTTACCTTACACATACCTTACACATACCTTACACATAGATATATCTATACCTAGATATCTAACTATCTATCTAGCTATGTATATCTATATATATATATAGATCGATATATCTAGCTATCCCTCTACCTATCCATCTACCTATCTAGTATCAACCTATCTAGTTATCTATCTAACTATCTAACTAGTTATCTATTAATCTATCTATCTAACTATCTATTATATATATCTAAATGTCTAACTATCTACCTATCTCTCTAACTATCTATGAATCTATTTATCTATGAATATATTTATCTTACTATCTTTCTAGCTATCCATCTATGTGTCTATCTATCTACGATCTAGTTAATCTATCTATCCACCAATCTATCTATCTCTCTATCAATCTATCTAGCTAACTATTATCTCCCTCTACCTCGCTACTACCCGCTGCTCGAGCTTACCTTTACTGCTGCTGCTGCTCCCTGTTATTCTTGCTGCTGCTGGTGCTTCATATTCCTGCTGCTGCTGCTCCTTGTGCTGATGATGCTGCTGCTGCCTCTTGGAGCTGCTGCTGCTGCTGCCCTTGCTTCATACTGCGCCCTTGCTTCATACTGCTGCTGCTGTTCCTGCTGTGTTCTACCCCCCTCCATCTCACAAACACACACACCCACACTCCTATATACCTATATATATCACTATATATATATACATATATATAACTCTACAGATATATATACACACTAACTTATATATAATCTAACACACACACACACTCAAACACATATCAACACACACACACATATAATTATATACATATATCTATATATATATATATATATATATATATATATAAACACACATCTATATATATCTATACATATACACTCTCACACACATACATATATATATATATCCTCACACACTCTCACACTCACACACCCTCACACACACTAGCACACACTCTCACAAACACACAACCACACACACAAACACTCATACATATATATATAAATATATATACATATATACATAAACTCAAACTCATATACCTATATATATATATATCTAAACACTCACTCACACTCACACACACACTCACACTCACACACTCTAACACCAACACACTCACACAAGCACTCACTAACACACTCACAAACACATAAAAACACACATACAAATAGAAATATATATATATATAGAACACACACAAATATATATATACATATATATATATATAAACACCACACACACAACACACAACACAACGCACACAACGCCCACAACGCTCACCAACGCACGCCCAACGGCCCCGACACGCCCAAACACCTATAAATATATAAAATATAGCCCGAGAATTCTAGCACACACTCCCCGATACTAACTCAACGCGCGCACAAGCCCGAAACAAGGAAACCAAGTCGAAATGGCCGTTCGGTTATTTCGACGAACACGCGGTGCGCGGTTCGGAAAACCTCCTGAAACGCACACCAAACGAACTCGGAATCGGCCCAAAATTTACCCACGCGCTCTAAACGATGCCTAGATATTAGAAAAAGTGCTCCCGCGTCGATTCTAGGTCCGTGGCGGAAACGCGCACGCACTTAGAATCGGCGACGACGAAAAGCCCTAAATTCGCCCGAAACGCCCGTTTCTCCGCGACGCGGCTTCCCGTGTCCGAACGGAGACACGCACTCACCCTCAAAACACCCAACAACGTCTACCTAGGTCCATCTAACCTAGGGCATCACCCAAAATTGGGCCAAATTCGGATTCCACCCGAAATTGACACAAAACCTAGTGTCAAAGTCTCTAAACCCAACCAAACTAGTTCCAACTTCCTCCTACGGGTAGGCTTAGGGTCTAGGAAGGTTCTACAACACTAATTACACTACACAAAAATAATTAGGAAGGGGAAAGTTAGGTTTTACCTCTTGGGAGTTGGAATCCCAAGGCCAAAGTCTCACAACCCCTAGAAATCACCTCCCTCAAGCTCCAAGCCACCAAATCTAGCTCCCACACTAGATCTAAGCTCCTCACACCTAGGTTAGGGAAAAAGCAAGGTTAGGGCTAGCACAAATGAGAAGGAATGGAAGAAAGAAGGAAGAAAAATGGAAGAAAACTCACCTTGGGGAAGAAGGAAGAAGAAAGAAGAAGTGGAGAAGAAGAAGAAGTGAAGAAGAAGTGTGGAATGAAGAAAGGGGGAGAAGAGGGCTGCTCCTTGCTGTGCTCACGGGATGGGGGGGGGGTAGGTAGGGGCCGGCCAACACATAAAATAGGTCTCCAAAGTCTCCAAATGCCCAAAATGCCCCTACATGACTTGGTTTCGGGTTTCGGGTTCCAAAAGCACTCAAACTAGCTCCAAATCTCTCCCACTAACATACTAAAAATATAATAAATATTCTAAAACCCAAAAATAAGTCTCACAGGGGTGTGGGCTGGGTCGGACATGGGTCCACTAGGGTCTGACATGGGTCCAGGCTAGCCAAAATCCTAAAACATACAATAAAAATATAATACAATCAATAATTAATTATAAATACAATTAATTAAAAATAATGCACAATTAACCAAATTAAAAATAAAAAAAAATGCCCGACTTTGGAAATGGGGTGGTGACACATTTTCCTATACGCACTACAAGGTCTTTACATTGTATTCACTTAGATGGTTAGCACACCCCCTTTGTTTATTCAGTATGTACATTATGGCATGTTTCTATGTATCTTGTTATGTCCCTCTGAGGACCTGATCCCTTTCCAGGTGTAGATGTTCATGAGTATTCGCGGGAGCGCAGATCCGGACATGTTACGTATATTCCGAGGAGGTCTTCTCTTCGAGCCTCGTGATTGTCAGATGTTGTTCTTATATGGTGTGTATCTGGTTCATTTTATATTCTATTTTGGCAGTGGATTTGTTTCCATCCGACTGTCATTCTTTAGATACTTATTATTGAGATCTAGTTACCTGGTTATTGGTTATTCATGTATGTGTGATTTCTGTGGATGAGATTTAGATATTACCTTGTGACTTGTGATTAGTCTTACCACTTATGAATTATTGTTCATTATACAGCGTACGCTTGTATTATGGTTTTCATATATTGGAGTTGCCATATATACAGGCGGCTGGCATGCTTACGTGTCCTAGTCCTACGTATTTTGGGACTGGGGCGTGACAGAACCTGATGGTGACGTTTATTTCAGCATTCGGAAGACTACTTGCAAATCCCGCTGAGGCCAGAGCTACAGTTGGAGCCAGAACCCCAGGCAAGTGTACCTTGCCAACATTGCAGTTCTTGTTACATATTTTCTTGATTTATTTATATCTTGTACATGCTTAACCTAGGACCGAGTGACTTTACTTAGCGTCCGATTAATAGTCGGGTGCCAACATCGTACGCGGAGTTGTGTAACGTCACCTAGACATGGATACCGAGACCCTATACTTCTCGTGCTTGCATTATCAAGTACGTCATAACCCAGGACACCTGATACTATTCATGAGACATAATCTTCCTGAAATATTCAAGGTGATTCTGTGTAGGTTGCAGGATTTATGACATAGACATTTTATTCATAGTTAGTATATGACTTGCTGCATTAGTGATGATCTTGCGTAACATGGACATGAGGTATCGTGGACATGAGACGTATGATTACATTGGGTGGGGAGAGGCACACAGGCTACAGGCTGATTTTATATATATATGCCACTACATAGTAAATTACATAGTAACTTACATAGTATCACTGCTACAGGCTCCCAGACACAGAGCTTGTAGTGGTCTCAGCCTGAGTTCTAGTGATGCTCTCAACTTGTATTTCACATAGATGGTTATATAGTTTACCCTATTTTTACATGAGTTATTTTGTACCTTGCTATGTCCCCTGAGGACCTGGATTTGGATTATGTCCCCAGGGTTAGCAGAGGATATCTATCCTGAGGTTTACGAAACAGGAGCACTTCTCGGAGCAGTACCAGAACCTGGGGACGAGGTGATCGCTGAGGATTTTTCCTGAATATCTGTTTCTTCTATGCTCAGTCTTGATGAAATTAAACTCTAAAAATTCTTGTTTAATGAACAATTGTAATAGACTTATTATCGGGTTGTTCCCCAATTTTATTTACTTGTGACTGATGATGTTTTATTTCCTTCTGTTGTTATTGATATATTCATTCTGTGGATGAGATTAGTAGACCCTTATTATTGTATTACAGCTTAAGTACACATTGATGGGTCCATTAAATTAGGTTTTCCCATTAGTGTGTGCTGCTGGCCATTGTCACATGGCTAGTCCCTCGATATTTGGGACTGGGGCGTGACATGATTTTTGTGGTGGCCTATGCAGGTCAACGACTAAATTGTTCGGTTTCAACTTAGGGACCGAGCAAGCCTGCAATAAGAATATGATAAGTTAAAGGATCTCATCCACTTGCTTGAATCGTTCTTGATCTCTATATCGACTTCAAAAATAATTTACTTGCATCCTGCCTTGATTCTTCTGTATGCTTCTCATAGTTTATTTTGGATGCAGAGCAATGGATTCACAAGCATACGACGAGACTCCCGCAGGAACACCACAAGTTGCAGGTGTCACCTATGACGATGAAGTGACACCCGTAGGTGGAGGTCAATCAGCTCAACAAAGCCATCAAGCAGGTCAACCTACCTCAAGATTTCGGCGAGATGATATTTCACCACCTCCGCAGTTTGTTCCACCGATGCCTGTTTTTCCACCAGGACAGGTCATGGATGGACAGTAGATGTTCCAAATGTTTTATGCAATGATGCAATCCCAACAGCAGGTTCAACAAGAGGCTCAACGTCACGAAGCGGAGAACTTGAGGCACAACCTAGTAACCGCACTGGAGCAGGCAAACCTACCAGCTCGACAGCCATCGACGGGCTCTATCACTGATTTTCGCCAACTGAAGCCCCGCACCTTTTCAGGCAAGGAGGATCCCACTGAAGTTCATGAGTGGCTCACCAACACTCAACATCAATTAGAAGCAGCTGAGCTTCTAAGGGAACGTTGGATGACTGCCGTCAGAATGCAATTGACGGACAATACTCATCACTGGTGGCTATCTGAGGAGACACAGCTCGGACCAGACCGAGTCACTTGGGAAGAGTTTTCCAGACTCTTTCAGGAGATGTACATTCCGGCTATCACTCGATCAGAACTTCGGGACAAGTTCAATCGCCTCACTCAGGATACTATGACGGTGGAAGAGTACAACGCGGAGTTCATTCGTCGGAGTCGCTTCGCCCCTACCTTGATCCCGACAGAAGAAGAGAAGGCTGAGAAGTTCTTCGACGGACTAAATTTCGAGCTACAGAGACTAATTGGATCCGTCGCACCTACCTCTTACTCGGACGTTCTTGCTGCAGCCCGACGCATGGAACGCGTCACCAGGAGAGAGACCAGTCTGAAACGGTCTTCCACATCAGCTCTAGCCAGAGCACCACAAGAAGAAGATGCAAAGAGACCTCACATGCACCAGCCACCCAGAGCCTCTCCGCAGATACTACTTACATGTCAATACTGTGGCAAGGTATGCCATATTGAGAGGGACTGCAGACGCAAGTTGGGATTATGCTTAATTTGCGGAACCAATCAACACTTAGCCAAGGATTGTCCTCAGCATCGAGAGGGAGCACTAATGTTAAACAGACAAGCTTTACCAGCACCAAGGCCAGTCTATCCAGCATTGGGAGTACCACAGACGGGAATTGGAGAAGTCAGACCACCTGCCCCAGGAGGGTATCAGCCAAGGCCACCATTGGCACCATAAGCAGCACTCTTCCAGCAGGCCCAGCAGCAGCAGAGGAATCCCCCGCGAGGACGCGGACAAGCTTTCGTGATGACAGTGGAGGACGCACAGACTCTTGGAGTAGCTAATACGCGTAAGTTTTCATAGCTATCTCGTCTAGTATTATTTTAGCTCGTGCATGATGGTTCGTGACCTTAGCCTTAACCTGGTAGTTTTGAACTTGCTAATAATTGATAACCTAGTGATAACCTAGTATGTTTTTAAGTGATAACCTAGTTTTCTAAGCTGTAATTTTCTTGCTTTAACTAGATCTCCTTCATACGGGAGATTGCATAACTTTTAATGCTTAGGAAAATGATTTTCCCTGTGTGTTCTTCTTAAAACCCTTAACCTTGATTCTTCTTGATAGTGATGTGCTTCGAACAATGTTTGCAACCGTGTAATCTCTGTTGACCGGTTATCCTTTGATTGCGAGGACGCAATCCTCTTAAGGGGGGTAGATTGTAAACCCCCTGATTTTTTAAAATTTTTAAATTAATTTTTCACAATTTTTATGGAAATTTCTGGGATTTTTTACTGATTAAAACTAAGGTATTTTGAAATTATATAATTTTTAAATAATGTTAATTAATATTAAAATATTATGAAAATAATATTTTTGGGTGTAAAATAAAAAATTAGACATAGGGTAATTTTTCGAGAATTTATTGGACCCCGAAAACATTTTTAAAGACCTAAAAACTAAGTTTAAAATAAACCAAATAAACCCTAGAAATAAACCCGGTTCAACTGAACCAAACCAACCCGAACCGGACCCGGTTCAATTGAACCGACCCCCAAACCCTGCGGGTCGGATCCGGGTCTAACCCGTTGACCCGAAACCCGAGTACCCGAACCCGCATTCATGCTTTAGCGGATCGGGTCGGATCCCCTCAGACCCGATCCGCTGACCCGACCCGTAACCGCCTAACCCTTTCTCTTCCCCGACCCGATGCCGCTTCGTCTCCGCCGGCCGACCCGCCGTGGCGCCTCGCCTCCCAGCCGCCGCTTCGCCTCCGCAACCGTCGCCGCTCCGCCTCCCCTGCCAACAACGGCCGCCGTTCCTCCTCCTCCCTCTCACCTCTATATAAACCCATCTCCGCTGCCATTTCCCTCTCTCCACCGCCTTCCTCCGCTGCTTCTCCGGCCCACCTCGCCGTCCTCCGCCGAGTCCAGAACCGACGACCCCTCGCTTCCAGCCCCGAGCTCGGCCCTCCCTGCTCCTCCTCCGGCGACGTTCAGCACCCTGAGCCCCCAGCCGTCTCCTCGACGACAACCCGCAGCTCCGTTTGAGCCGCCTCCGCCGAGCCGAGCCGACACCAGCGCCTCCCTCCGCCGAAGCCTGGCCCTCCAGACCCTCCCCCGGCAAAGCTTCGGCCAGCTCCGCCGTCTCCGGCGATCGAAACCCTAACCCTAGCACAGTATTGTGCTGTGTCGCGGTGTGTCGTGTCGCCTCGAGGACACGAGAAACCCAGTTCTGCGTAGCCCTGTTCAGGTACCCTTTTCTCTCTCCTTATTGCCCCATTTTCTGTTCCGTCTATTGTGACGTGAACCCTGCGTAACCCTCTCGATGCCCGTGCAACCCGCTCGGTGTGTCGCATCCTGTGGTGATCGCGAACTACGATCCAAAAACAGGAAAATAACACCTCATTTTTCCCCGGAACTGAGTGCGCCCCGCCAAACGGGATAACTTGGTCGTGTGCGGACTTCAACGAAAGATGTGCGCCTTTGATACGGACGTATGGGATTTCGCAGATGTTGATTTGGATGTGCGTGCACACCGGAATCAACGCGTATCCGTCGACAACGCCCCGTATCGGCCCTGTTCTAGAACACGTTGTAACTTTGTGTACACATGTCGGATCGAAACGAAACTTATGCCATCGGACTCGTAGCAATACGCTAGTCCTGTGACCCAAGTTTGGTTCGATTCTGAGAACGTTGACAAAATCGCGTATCGTGGGCCCCGCGGCTCCACTTGACGGGCGATTTTGTCATCGGCTCATCGGAATGCAATTCTGGAAGTTCCGTTGGGTTCGTATCATCGTTCTGGACTTGTTGACACTAAGTTTAACGAATTTGGAGACCATTGTTTCTGACACATTTTTCGGTGCGAAGCGGCCCACAAGTGGACCCCGCTTTGACCAGGAATTATCATTTGTGCCCTTGTGTCCAAATTGGACTCAAGGACGGGCGTTTCTAGCTATTTGATATCTTCTGAACCTGATGGTGACGTTTTGTTTCAGCATTCGGAAGACTACCTGCAAATCCCGCTGAGGCCAGAGCTACAGTTGGAGCCAGAACCCCAGGCAAGTGTACCTTGCCAACATTGCAGTTCTTGTTACATATTTTCTTGATTTATTTATATCTTGTACATGCTTAACCTAGGACCGAGTGACTTTACTTAGCGTCCGATTAATAGTCGGGTGCCAACACCGTACGGGGAGTTGTATAACGTCACCTAGACATGGATACCGAGACCCTATACTTCTCGTGCTTGCATTATCAAGTACGTCATAACCCAGGACACCTGACACTATTCATGAGACAAAATCTTTCTGAAATATTCAAGGTGATTCTGTCTAGGTTGCAGGATTTATGACATAGATATTTTATTCATAGTTAGTATATGACTTGCTGCATTAGTGATGATCTTGCGTAACATGGACATGAGGTATCGTGGACATGAGACGTGTGATTACATTGGGTGGGGAGAGACACACAGGCTACAGGCTGATTTTATATATATATGCCACTACATAGTAAATTATATAGTAAATTACATAGTAACTTACATAGTATCACTGCTACAGGCTCCCAGACACAGAGCTTGTAGTGGTCTCAGCCTGAGTTCTAGTGATGCTCTCAACTTGCATTTCACATAGATGGTTATATAGTTTACCCTATTTTTCATTTATTGCTGCACTGCATTTATTTTGGCATGAATTATTTTGTACCTTGCTATGTCCCCTGAGGACCTGGATTTGGATTATGTCCCCAGGGTTAGCAGAGGATATCTATCCTGAGGTTTACGGAACATGAGCACTTCTCGCAGCAGTACCAAAACCTGGGGACGAGGTGATCGCTGAGGAATTTTCCTGAATATCTGCTTCTTTTATGCTCAGTCTTGATGAAATTAAACTCTAAAAATTCTTGTTTAATGAATAATTGTAACAGACTTATTATCGGGTTGTTCCCCGATTTTATTTACTTGTGACTGATGATATTTTTTTTCCTTCTGTTGTTATTGATATATTCATTCTGTGGATGAGATTAGTAGACCCTTATTGTTGTATTACAGCTTAAGTACACATTGATGGGTCCATTAAATTGGGTTTGCCCATTAGTGTGTGCTGCTGGCCATTGCCACGTGGCTAGTCCCTCGATATTTGGGACTGGGGCGTGACAGCATGCAGTGTAAACAAGTGAAGCAATGCACTACAAAAAGTATATGATGGTCTAATCGAGGCATAGCGGGGTCTACTTGCACAAAGCAAAGGTAGCATGCGAGGGTCCAATAATAAGCCAAGTTTCATTTCCATGTTCTAACATAAGTAATACATGATGAGATTATTCCCTTAGCTAGGTGCGTTGTATTCTTTATTTGCATGGATGGGTGATTAACCTAGCGACTAGCATGTATCGTCCATATTTTTAAGTGTGCTGGCTAAGCAAAGACAAGTTCATCGTAGCCACCCACCTTAGCGATGATTCACCTCGGTCGAGCGATACTCCGAGCGAGCCTTTGAAAGTCTAAGTCTGAACTGCTGAAGGGCCTAGTCTGGAATCCTTTGCCTCAAACGAGTCTTCTCGCTGAGAAAAGTGGGTCGGTCGTTGCACTTACGCCGTTTGAATCGGCACTCCGCTTGAACGTAATGGGTTATTACATTATACACCACTCAGAAAAAGTCTCGTCCTCGAGACTTCCTGAGCGCAAACCGTTCTATCATATACTATCGAATCTATCATAAGCATAGCAATCGGTACTACTAGATCCGTTCGAACACAATTTCCTACTCGTTCCTTATACCGTGTCGTGTGTCTGTCTCATTGAATGACTCTATCATTCAATCAAAGCTCTGGCTCGGTCTCTACTGTGCCTTAGTGTGGAACATATATCGCTTAATGCGGGGTACGGTATGATCCATCTTGAATGATGATCTAAGGCTGAGGCAAACTTATCCAAGTCGTTATACTCGTTCATGCGAATCCAACATATTCACTTGCACTAGCATTCGAGATCAGCATATCGCGAGTCTGGATCATGCACATATTCAATGTGTCCCTCAAACATATGCATGTCAACCAACTTAGTGATAGAGAAGTCTTTGCACTCGAGTTTAACATATCATTGAGTCTTGTATTGTGCACACGTTCAAGGCATCCCTTAAACATATGCATTCAACCAAACTTAGAGAGAGTGAAATCGGATAAGCTACTTGCAAAAATCTCAAGAGTTCTCGTCTTACAAATCACGATGATACCTCCAACAGGGTCAATAAATTTTTTAAGTCATTTCCATTCCAACTCAAACCAAGCATTTCACTACCGTCAAGTACGATCTATCCGATCAACCGACTAGCGTTCATCCGTTCGTGTCAAACACAACACATGCTTATCGTTCCAAGTCTAACTCTTAAGTTTTGATGCCCCAGTTCTATGTCTTGCTCAAGAAATGCTCTAAAGTTGGTTACACAAGTTCTTTCACTTGGCACAGGATCGTCTGCCTAATTACTAGGTCAGCTCACAAGGTCATAGGTACAAGTTCAAGCACATGATTCATCGTGCAAATTTGTCGCACGATGCTCGTCCCAATTCCTAAGGTTAAACCATTGTTCATTTGCACGAGATATTCCACCCAAGCTCGTTTCACTCATATTTTTAAACATCGAGCATAGATCATCCTACTCGCATTAACACATTCATTTGTACAAGGTTCGAGTCCGTTCAGTCAAATCCATGATATATCTGAGTTGAATAACAAGCATAGCAATTCGCATAGTCTATCTCCTCAAACATATTTTTGATATAATCCATATAACCATTCTATGTCTAGACCACCAAGCCATGATTGAATTCTAAATCTCTGATCATAACACCAAGTCGTCCAACATGATTCATATATCTGTTTACGAAACTATCAAGCGTGACTTACTCCAGGTTCTAGCCTAACTTATCCTTGAAATACTTCCGATTCACTTATATTTCCAAATTTTTCTTATCGTGTCGAACCACAAGTCAAGACGATCCATCAGTTGTCACGCTCCGGTCTTCCGCAAGTTCGATCATCCTCGCTGGACGTGAGATCACCACGCTAACGCTCCCGTTGGATAATCGTCATAATCCGGGCGTGACGCATGTATGAGCATAAAGTTACGCTCGCACAAGACAAGAACGTTGAATATTATGGTTATCATCGAAACGATCGAGACACCTTATCAATACACTTTGCTCCATCCAAGATATATATAAAATCCATCAAGTCATGTCTGTTCATGCCGTGATTATAATTCGTATAGCAAAATCATCCAACTTCAATGTTACCGTTTGATAAATCCATATTCTTACTTCTAGCATTCCTCAAACAACTAAGTTCAAATATTCAAGCCAAAGTTTATCCATGTAAACACCCAATTTTTTAATTTAATTTAATTTTTTTAATATTTTAAAATTTTGGAAATTCTACATAGCTAATTAAAAATATATAATTTATTGATAACTTGTATAAATATTATTTAATTTTAGTAATTAAAATAAGTCAGAAAACTAATTTTTGAATGTAAAAGTATTTTTAAAGTATTATAAAATTTCCCTACAATTTATTTCATGGCAAATCTATTTTTGTATATATATATATATATATATATATATATATATATATATATATATATATATATATATATATATATATATATATATAAGTGAATAAAATAAAAAGAAAATAAAAAAATATCAAACCCAAACCCAAACCCAAAATCCAAAACCCAAAACCCAAACCTAACCCGCCACCCATTCTCCCCCCGCGACCCCTCGGTTCATTCAACCGTAACTCCTCTTTTCCATCTATATACACCACCGCCACCATTGTAACAACCTGCTCCGCATCGATGCGGATAGCCGATTCAAACGGCATAAGTGCGATGACAACGGGAAGACTTGCTTGAGGCAAGGCAACTCCAATATATGGAAACCATAACACATGCGTCCGCTGTATCATGAACAATAATTCATAAGTGGTAAAAACTATCACAAGTCAAAGGGCATAACTAAATCTCATCCACAGAAATCCAATAGAATTATATAACCAATATCTATGAAACTAGATCTCAATATAAGGTATCTAAAGATGACAGTCGGATGGAAACAAATCCACTACCAACTAGAATAAGGAATAAACAAGACAAATACAATATAAGTACAACAACTATCAACCACTGAGACTCGAAGAAAAGACCTCCTCGAAATATAAGTAGCAAGGCGGGATCTGCGCTCCTGCGAATACTCATGAACATCTACACCTGGAAAGGGACCAGGTCCTCAGAGGGACATAACAAGATACATAGAAGCATGCCATAAGGTAAATACTGAATAAATAAAAGGGTGTACTAACCATCTAAGTGAATGAAATTTGAGGACAACTTAGTGCGTATGGGAAAGTGTAGGCTAGACATATGCTGACGTTATTCACCAATTGTGACAACTGGCTAGTATATGCCACATATGTCCCCATACAAGGGCGCTATATAATAACGTCCATCTCCGAAGAGCATGGCAGCAGTATAGTATATTGTCAATATCGCTCCGAAGAACGTGGCAGCAGTATAGTATATCGTCCATATCGCTTCAAAGAACGTGGCAGCAGTATAGTATATCGTCCATATCGCTCTGAAGAACGTGGCAGCAGTATAAAGGAAGTGGGTGTCCCATACGCCTACTAGTCGTCCTCTCCGCCCAATGATCTATGCATGTTGTATCCACAACACGCTTTAGCTACTACGCCGAGACGGAGTGCAAGTATCGGCGTCGTAACTCTGGCTTATAGTCTATTGTTAGAACAATAGCCCAACCTTACAACCAAACAAGGACAAGGATTGGACCTTCATACTACAATAGTCTATGCTCTGACTACTAATAACGGCTAAGTCTTATAACATGCATCACTATTAGCAGTTATACCCTATCCGTCGCACGACCTACACGTACAGGTGGCCAACCGCATACGCGAGTCCGTGCCCTACATGAGACTCACAACACGTGTAAGAAATGTGTCAAGGCCTGGGGAGTCATACCGATAACTCCACAACTTTAGGTGGGTCGTGTCACGACCCGTACCCGAAAAATCGGGCATGAGTCGTGGGTACGTCCAGCCTACGCCGCAGCATCGGCGGTAGAACGCTGTCTAGGTCAACTATCTAGATAACTCACAAAAATCTGCCATGACCTCTCCAAAAGGTGGGCAACCACGCAATCAATATATAATACTGTCAAGATCTCAACTCCAAACGGAGGAGCAATATCATAATGATAATCTCAAGTACTCAATCACGAATCTAAGCACGATAAGATAACACAGAAATCCAACAACTATAAAGTCTAACCAACAACAACTACTACAACAACCACAACATCAATAATAATAATACATCATCCAAAATAATATACAAACAAGGTCTCAATCCAAAACCGGAGACAAATCCGGTGCTAAAGCTAATAAAACAATAACAAGGTCCTAGTGATCCTGGCTACCAACCCGGAAATCACTCCTAGACTAGAGGGTCCATGTCTGCACCATCGACAGGCTCAGGTCCATAAAACGTCGGACACCAATCCTCCGGATACTCTGAAAAATATGTCCAGTCAGGACTGGAGCAAGTACATCTCTAACAGCAGTTCCATATAAATGATAAAAACTATAAAACAGTTATAGCAAGTAGCAAGAAGAATGAAGCAAGTATGAAACAAGAAAATATACATAACTGGTGCATAAAGGTAAAGATGCAGGAATATCAGAAACAAGATAGTAATGACTGCAAGATACAAGAATCTAAACTAAGATCAAGTCCGTGCACAAGAACGTGTAGTGAGTCCAGCATGAAATACATACATGTAGTGAGTCAAGTCCAGAAACATGTAAGTGAGACCAACAAGAATGCAAGTGAGTCCAGACTATAAAGAATGAACTCGGTGTCTTTGAAATACTTGTTTCGACATGTAAACGGCTAGGGGTAAGTACGGCTCACCGCGCACTGGGTGCACGGCTGCTATCATTCCAGATTAGACCAGAGGGGGTGATTCCTGATGATTCCAGATGGGAATATTTACATGTCTACTCGAGTATTTTCCCGCCCCGACTAGTACAAGTGAATCCAAGACCCGACACGTAAATCAAGTATGAGTCCAGCCTGAAACATGAGTGATGCCTGTAGGTGATGCCAGTAGTGATTCCAGAATAGAGGCCAAAAACATGAAATGTACGTATCGCAAGTAAATGAATCCAGAAATACCAGTCCGTGTCCTGTGTTGTGCCAAAAAAATCAGATGATACTATACTAGAAGCTGAATCATAATAATCATCAGATAATGAAAACTATCAGAGAATGTACTCGCCTGACGACCTGAGCAACTGGCGATCCGAACCGGTGTCACAAGGACCTAATGTGAAAAGCAAGGTTAAACAGGGTTCTAATGAGTTAAACAGATATAAAATAACTAAAAACTGGCTTCTAAGGTCGTTCTAGGTCAAACGGGTCAAACCGGTAAAATCTGGGTCAAAAAGTCAACTCTGTGTCCAAAAAGTCAACTCTAGGTCAAATCTAGGTCAAAAGTTGACTTTGGCGGTCAACCGAGTCAACTACGGTAAATTCTAGGTCAAACTAGGGTGCTCCTGAAATTCTAGGTCAAACTGAGGTCATTAAGCTAGAAAACTCACAAACTCGCCTCCTTGAGATACCGGGATACCCTCGGTATCCGATACCTCAACCTAGGCTACGCACCCCGCCTAAACCCGCTAAAACCTATGCTAGCACGCGTAAATATATACACATAAGCATATAAAAATCACTCCAATACTATTCCTAGGCTATTGCTCAAATACCCCGCTCGAAACTCAATACCTTGGATATCTCAAGGTATTGAGATACCTTGGTATCTCAAGGTATTGAGATACCGCTCTAAACTCAACCCGACTACCCCTCTAGCTAACTTACTATGCATAAACATATATATCTAGCTATAATCTAGGCTAAAATATAGATATCTAATACATATAGGCATATACCTAGGTATCTACATACATATATATAAATATACATATCTACATATACATATTACCTTACCTTACCTATACGTATATATTTACATCTATATCTAGTTATATCTAAACTATCTATCTAGCTATATGCCTATCTATCTATCAATCTATATCTTATCCATCTATCTATGTATCTAATATCTATTTATCTATGTACCTATCTATCTATCTAACATCTAGCTATCTATCCATTTACCTATCTATCTATCAAACTATTTACTAATCCATCTAATATCTATATAGTATCTATCTATTTATCTCTAACTATCTTGGTATCTATTTACCTATGTATCCATCTAATCTATTTATCAACCCATCTATCTACCTATTTAATATCTATCTATCAACCTATCTAACTATCCAACTATTTATCTACCTATCTATCTAGGCATCTATCTATCTATGCATTTATCTATCTAACTATGAATCTATCTATTAGACTAACAAACAACTACTTCTCTACCTAGTATCTATCTAGCTAACTATTATCTATATCCATCTAACTATCTATCTATCAAACTATATCTAACTATCTATCTATTTATCCACTTACATATCTACCTAGTTATCTATCTATCTATAATTCTATTAACTTATCTATCAATCTACTAATCTATCTATCCATCAATATATATATATATCTATATATAGATATCACTCTCTCTCCCTCGCATACTGCTGCTGCTAGCTCCTGCCTGAATGCTGCAACTGCTGTGCCTATGCTGCAACTGCTGCTGCATAAGCTGTTGTGGCTGCTGCTCCTTGCTGCTGGAGCAGCATGCTGCTGCTGCTGTTCCAGTTTGCTGTCCCCCCCCCCTCTCATTCTCACACACACACACGACCACATACAGACACACATATAGATACATATATATATCTATATATATATATACAATCATACATATATATATATACAATCTAACATATAAATATTCTAACACACACACTCTAACATATAAATACACACACACACATACAAGCACATTCATATATCTATATATATATATATAAACACACATCTATATATATATACACACACATATATCTATATATATATATATATATATATATATATATATATATATATATATATATATATATATATATATATATATATACACACTAATATATATATACATATACACACACTCAAGCATATATATATACACTCACTCACACACTCTCACTCTCACACACCCTCACACACACACTCTCACACATACTAGCACACACACTCACAAACACACAACCACACAACCACTCACACAAGCACTCACTAACACACTCACAAACACATAAAAACACACATATATAAATATATATATAGAACACACACACAAATATATATATATACACATATATATATATATAAACACAACACATAACACAACGCACACAACGTCCACAACGCTCACCAACGCACGCCCAACGACCCCGACACGCACAAACACCTATAAATATATAAAATATAACTCGAAAACTCTAGCACACACTCCCCGATACTAATACAACGCGCGCACAAGCCCGAAATAAGAAAACCACGCCGAAATGGCCGTTCGGTCATTTCGACGAACACGCGGTGTGCGGTTCGGAAAACCTCCTAAAACGTACACCAAACGAACTCGGAATCGGCCCAAAATTTACCCACGAGCTCTAAACGATGTCTAGATCCTAGAAAAAATGCTACCGTGTCGATTCTAGGTCCGTGGCGAAAACGCGCACGCACTTAGAATCGGCGACGACGAAAAACCCCAAATTTGCCCGAAACGCCCGTTTCTCCGCGACACGACTTCCCGTGTCCGAACGGAGACACGCACTCACCCTCAAGACACCCGACAACGTCTACCTAGGTCCGTCTAACCTAGGGTATCACCCAAAATTGGGCCAAATTCGGATTCCACCCAAAATTGACACAAAACTTAATGCTAAAGTCTCCAAACACTTCCAAACTAGTTCCAACTTCCTCCCACGGGTATCCTAAGGGTCTAGGAAGGTTCTAAACTATTAATCACACTATAAAAGAGTAATTACAAGGGGAAAAATTAGGGTTTACCTCTTGGGAGTTGGAATCCCAAGCCAAAGTCTCCAATTCACTCCAAATCCACCAAACCAAGCTTCCAAGCTCCCAATCCAAGCTCCAACACCAAATCTAAGCTCTACCCACCTAGGTTAGGGAAAAATGTAGGGTTAGGGTTCAATTAAGAAGAAGAAATGAAAGAAAGAAGGAAGAAAATGGAAGAGAAACTCACCTTGAAGAAGAAGGAAGAAGAAAGAAGAAGTGGAGAAGAAGAAGAAGCGAAGAAGAAGAGTGGAATGAAGAAGAAGAACCAAGGGGGGAGAGGGCTGCTGTGTTTACATGGTCTGGGAGTGTAGGGGCCGGCCACAAACAATAGAAAGGGTTCCACAAGTTGGCAAATGTCCAAAATGCCCTTCCGTAACTCGGTTTTGGGTTTCGGGTTCCAAATGCGCTCAAAATAACTCCAAATCTCTCCAACTAACCCACTAAAAATATAATAAATATTCTAAACCCAAAAATAGGTCTCACAAGGGTGTTGGTCGGATCGGACATGGGTCCACTAGGGTCTGACATGGGTCCAGGCTAGCCAAAATCCTAAAACAGCCAATATAAAAATAATACAATCACTAATAAAATATAAATGCAATTAATTATAAATAATACACAATTAACCCAAATTAAAAATAAAAAAAATACCCGGCTCTGGAAATGGGGTGGTGACAGGTCTATTAGACACTAGGTCAGACACAAGTCCTAACGTCAACGCCTTTGTTGACTGCACCCGAGTCTCTCTCGGACGCGCACAGTTATATAATATTAAAATAATAAATATGCAACTAATAATACAGAATTTAAACAGTACAACAAGGCAAGGTATACTTGTCTGGCAAGAAAGCTACGTAGTACTAATAACCTACTCCGGAAGTCGCGTAGAATAATCCAATATCCTCGGGGTCAGCGTGCACAGGCACGAGAATCGGAGGTGACTGCTACAGGTCGTCTGGCAAGGGTGACGGGTCCATAATGACGGTGATGACAGTGATGATTACGAGGGTGATGATGATGATGATAATGATAATGATGATGGAAATGATGATAATGGTGATGATATGGATGATGATGGGGTGATGGTGATGACGAGGATGATGATGTGGATGATGGTGATGACAAGGATGATGATGTGGATGATGGTGATGACAACGATGATAATGGTGATGATGAGGATGATGATGTGGATGATGGTGATGACGAGAATGATAATGTGGGTAATGGTGATGACGAGGATGATGATATGGATGATGGTGATGACGAGGATGATGATGTGGATGATGTTGATAATTGTAATAGTGTTAATGGTGATGATAATGGAGATGAGGATGATGATGATGGCAATGGTGATACTGGTGGTGATGATGATGGGTCTGCCGGAGGAGCTCAGGCAGGAGGAGGAGACGGGCTGTGCTCGGCTGGGCCGGTGGGTCAACGACAAGGTGCTGGTGGTGGGGACGACTGGAGACGCTGGAGAAGGAGGTCGGGAAGAGGGAAGGAGAGGTGAACGGTGGTGGTGTTTTAGTCGAGGGGAGGGGGGTTCGGCGAGACGGGGAGGAGAGGAACGTGGGTGGTGCTACTGGTGGCGAGGTGGACGAGGACAGTGGTCGAGGCCGGCGAGGAGTGGATCTCGAGGACGAGAAGGAGAGAAGAGGAGGTCAGGGCTGGTGGTCGTGTTTAATGGTGGTGCTCGTGTTGGTTGTTGAACGGAGATGGAGGTCGAGGGGTCGGGGTGATCACCGGAGAAGAAGGGAAGAGGAAGTCGACGGTGCAGGCGGAGGAGAGCCCAGGCGGTTGGGAACTGCTCGGCTCTGTGCAGTCAGGGTCGTCGACGAGGTTTGTGCTGGTGGTGGCTGTGCTGCACGGAGGTGGTGGTGGTGGTGGCCGTCTGCTTCGGCGGAGGAAGGCCGGTCGGGTTGGACCTTCGGTCGAGTGCGGGAACAGCAGCCTCAGGCGGAGGAGAGAAGAGGAGAGGGAGGTGTGGTCGAGGTGGTTCAGAGGGATGGGTCTCCGGCATCGTGGGGCAGTAGCCGGCGGAGCTCCGGGGAGGGGTCCGGTCGGGTTGCACAGGGAAGAAGGGAGATGGTAAGGGTCGGCTGGGTTTTAGGTTTAGGTATTGGGGAAATAAGAAAATAAAGAAAAGGGAAAGAAAATTTGTTTATATACATGTGGACTTGGGTTGGGTGTTTGACCTAAAAGCTTGGGCTTGGTCAACCCTCCTTGGAGTGGGCCTTGGCCTCACATGTAGGTGTTTGGAGGCTAAAATTTGCATTGTTTAAAATGCAAGGCTAGGGTTAATGAGGGCGATGTTGCGCGTTGCACATTCTGAAAATTACAAAAAAATTCGTATGAAGGGGAAACATGGGTTTCTTCATGTATGGTCCAATGGTGTGGACACCTTAATGCATTTTTGCATAAAAGCGCCCAATAATTGGAAAATTTACACAAAGATGGAAATTGGATTAAATTAATTAAAATTAATGCGCAATGTGTTTTTGAATTAATTAGAAGTACATAGGGATAAAATTAGGTGGGACACAAGTGTCATGGATATAGAGGGCTCAGAGTAAAATATTGTCATAAATTAGGTTGTACGAAACGGGTCAATATTGTGTCTCCAATTTCGATTAGAACGCACAAGGATACAAAGCCGTATTTATTTAGAATTTAATATAAACGTCTGCAACAAATGTTGTGCGACTAAAATGTAGCACAAGAGAGCATAATTATAAGTTACACAAAGGTCAGAATAGAAGGCGGGCACGACTAGGACAAGGTTGTGAAATTTGTAGGAAGGCAATGGCTAGTATAGTGCTCCAATTATCGAAGCAACGGTAAGGTGCACGAAGTGATATGGATATTGTATAATTAAATAAAATATCGTGTTCTATTTCTAATTGGGTTCAACTAGCCATAGTTTCACTATCTAAGCCAAGTAGGCCTAATTTTGGGTGAGAGGGTTTACAACTGTGCTGACACACACCGCCGACCTTTGGAGTTCAAGGAAGGATAGCATGTATTTCTGAAGATCTCACCTAATCGGGGCACTATTCGATTTGATAGCAGAGGCAAGTTGAGTCCAAGATATATTGGACCTTTTGATATTCTTGAGCATGTTGATGAGGTGGCATACCATCTTGCATTACCCTCATATCTAGAGGGAGTGCATGATGTATTCCATGTATCACAGCTGAGGAGTTACGTGACTGACCCAAGTCACGTAGTTGATCATTCCGAGATTTCAGTAGGTCCGAGTTTCACTTATGACGAGCAACCAGTTGGGATACTGGATACTAGTAAGAAGACGTTGCGGGGACAGACGATCAGATTGGTTCGGGTACCTTAGAAGCATCACTCTCCAAGTGAATCAACTTGGGAGCGAGAGGATGTCATAAGACAGCGTTATCCTTATTTATTCGAGGATGCAGGTATAACCTAAGAACTACCCATAGATTACCATATCTTTATAAATTCCTAGAGTAGTTTAAATTTTTAATTGCGAGGACCAATCCTTTTAAAGAGGGTAGATTGTAAACCCCCTAAAATTTAGATAAGGTTATTTTAGTAATTTTATTATAATTATAAATCATTAAAAAAAATCTAGAATTTAGAAACTCTTTAGTGTAGTCTTAATGCCAATAATACAATACTAGCTTTTTCTTTCCAACCAACTTTGCATAATAGGTTTAGTTGAGCAAAATTAGGCTCATGGCATGTATGTCTTACATAATTTTACAAACCTACACTTTGTTTTGATCGCACAACAACGGTGACGCTTTTGGCTCAAAAATATGACACTTGGACACTTTTCCGTTGCGGTCAATTTAGACGAGCAACATGAACCCAAATTTCGACAATGACTTTTATAAACCCTAGCCTAACACGACCAACTATTCACATGTCATTGGTGTCACATTTATTTGAGTCCCCGTAGGCTCTAAAAAAATTAATATAGAAACACCGTACATTTTAATTAGTCAAAAATGACCATTTTGATTAATTGCACCTGACCGAGCTCGAAACCCCAACTTGAACACTCAAACCAACATATCTAACTCATGCACAACACCATACACCCTCCCCCACCTTCCTACTCACCAAACACCATTTTTTTCACACAAAATCCCACTTTTTACCTACTTTTATTTTAATTTCAGCATAAAACTATTAATAGCATAACCCTTGGACCATCTTAACTAACTTGTACCATGTGCACACTCAGATGGAGAGGGGGGGCGACCATAGCCAAGGAAGAGGGATTGGATTCTAGGAGGGAGTTACATATGACCCTTGTTTTTTTTAACCCCCCCCAACCTTTCACCTCCCCTCCCATTCATTACTACCTATAACTATTATACCCCTAAGGAGGTGTAACCCCCATTCGGCCAACTCCAACCCAACCGAACCTCCATCTCTCTCTTCCCTTCCCTACTCGGTCATCCCTTTATCCAACTCAATGGAGCCACCGCGACCACCGAAGCCACCGCGGCCACCGAGAGCACGAGCAGCAGCAGCAGCGTTTTGTGAGGCATACTTCGAGGTATGAGCACGACCTCCTCGCTCGATCATTTCATAAGTTTCTTGTTCGTATACATTCACAATATAAAGGACCTCAAACCCCTTCAAGAGTTTTAATTTAAAGTAATTTATAATCGAAGAAAGTCGACCCGAAAGTCGGACAAAAAACTGACTTTGCGACAGTTTCAAAACAGACCAAATGTCCATATTTCAAGATCAATAACTCCCAAACCGTGATGTTGAATCGAGTGATTCTTTTTCCAATGTGAAAACAAACTAACCAAGTTTTAAACCCTTTCAATACTTTATTTTATTAGGTGTCGTCCTGTGATTAATTTAGTATAGAAAATTGTCGAAAAACTTGATTTCGGGAAATCTAAAATTCTCGATACAGGATGCATCCCGCCAAACGAGGTCACGTCGTTGCATGTGGATTTTATAGAATAGTACGCAACATAAATGTGGACGTGTGGATTTTTGCAAAACTTGATTCGGACGTGTGTGCACACCGAAATTAACGCATATCCGCAAAAAAAAATACCGTATCAACCTATTCTGACACCTCATCATAACTTTGTGTGTACTCGTCGGTTCACAATGAAACTTATGCCATTGGATTCACAGCGTTACACTGGTCATGTGACCCAAGTTTGGTTCGAATCTGAGAACGTTGACGAAACACCATTTCGTGGGCCCTACGGTTCCACATGACGAGTGATTTTGTGATCGGCTCATCGAAATCAAGTTCTGGATGTTCTGTTGGGTTCGTAGCATCGTTCCAAACTCGTAGATACTAAGTTTGATAAATTTGGAATACTTTGACTTTGACACATTTTTGGTGCGAAGTGGGCCACATGTGGACCCTACTTTGACCCAAAACTGTCAGTTCTGCCCCTGTGTCCAAATTGGATTTATGGATAGTCAATCCTAGATATTTCATGTATTCTAAAAATATTGGTGATGTTTGTTTCAGCATCCGGAGGCGAACTTGCAGATTTCACTTTTCCAAGAGCAGTTGACGGAGTTCAGAACCCAAGCAAGTATACCTTGCCAAACTTGTAGTAGATCCAGTTATATTATCTGCTTGTGTTTCTTCGATATATATATATATTCTTGTGATATACCTGTTCAACCTAGGACAACGAGACATTGCTTAGCGTCCGAACAAGATTCAGGTGCCAACGCCGTACGCGGAGTTGTGTAACGTCACTTAGAGAGTTGATTCCACGATCCTATTTTTTGTGCTTGTTATACCAAGTACGTCAGACTGTAGGACGCTTGACACTATTTCATGTGACATAATCTTTTCTTGAGTTATTCATGATTATTCTGTTAGGCTTACAGTATTCATAATATGAGACTTGCATATATAGAGATATCATTATGACTCGTTGTACTAGTAAGAGGTTATGATCTTGCGTGTTATGGACATAAGACATTGTGGACATGAGATATGAGGTTACATTGGGCGAGAAGAGACACAGATGCAACATGCTGATTATATTTATATATATACTACTGGAGGTACTTTAGTCTCTGTATCAGAGCTTGACACATTTATTGGCCCTACGAGATACTACTTGCTGCTTTGGGCTCCCCGACACAGAGTCTTTAGTGGTCTCAGCCTGAGTATTAGTGATGCTCTCATTTATATTTCACTTAGCTGGTTACATAGCTTGTCCTGAGGATCTATTTTTACTTACTGTATTTTATTTGGCTTGAGTGTTTATTGTACCTTGCTATGTCCCCTAAGGACCTGGATCCAGATTATGTTCCCAGGTGTAACAGAGGAGAGTTACCCCGAGGTTTATGGGACAAGAGCGGACGTTGGAGCAGTACTTGCACCAGAGGATGAGGTTGTGCCAGAGGACTTCTCCTGAGTACTCAGTTATCTATTTAGTTTATCCATGCTTAGTGTTATTTTATATTTGGACTTCTGGACATATGTATTTGGTGTTATTTCTCTTTTCTTTATTGTGACGGGTTGTTTCCCGAGATACTACTTATTTGAACTTGATGATGGACTACTTTCTGTTATCTAGTATCTTGACTGGTCTATCATATTGTATTATGATTATTGTCTGTGGATGAGATTAGAATTATACTAAGATAAATGATATAGAATTATATTTATACTTATTACAACTTAAGTACACTCTAACGGGTCCATTAAATTGTGTTTGCCTACTGGAGCTATGCTGCTGGCCATTGCCACGTGGCTAGTCCCTTGGTATTTTGGGACTGGGGCGTGACACCCCCCCCCCCCGCGACCGCCGCCGTCGACCCCCCTTCCCCCCTTTCCGCCACCACCCCACCCCCCTCCCCACCCCGCTCCCCCCTCTCTCTGCCACCACCCCCACATCCTCACCCCCCCCACTCCGCCCTCGCTCCCCCCTCTCCGCCCTGGCAGCAGCAGCAACCGGAGGGCGCAACGAGCAGCGACGAGCGCGGCCTGCGGCGGCTGCTGCTGCTAGGGGGGCGGGGAGGGGGAGGGGTCGGTGGCGGGGAGGGAGGCAGGGAGCGGGGACGAGCGGCAACGGGGAGCGGAGTGGGGGCAAGCGGCGGCGGAGGGCTGACCGAAGGCGGAGGAGGAGGGGGTGAGAGGGAAGAGGAAGAATAAAATAGCGAAGGAACATTTTCGTCAAAATTTTTGGTCAAAGCAGTTGACCGTCATGACTGGACTAGGGCCGGCCAGAATTGGCTTGGGTTGGGTAGGTGGGTAAGTCCACCAGTTACTTCTACAAGTTTTCATCACATTCTAGTTGGTTCATGTGTATTCTCAAGGCTTCCCTTAATTAATTGAGGAAGGATATCATCCTAATGAGAGAGAATATTCTATCCTTCTAACTAACTAAATTAATTATGAGGCTAACCATGTCATGACTAACCAATTGGGTCATGAACCTACATATTAGGTGCTAACTAGGTCCATGCACTAGTCCATACCAACTAGCTAACACAAAGGCCCAAAGAATGCAAATAAATAATAAATAATAGTAATAACAGTAATAATAATTTTTTGCTACAAAATAATTACCACATATTTATTAAAATGCAAAAATATTCCTCTTCCGGAATTAGAGAGTTACATTATGTTAGTGAGAGAAGTATGTAATTTACATATTTTACTCCTACTTAATATTATAGAAAAAAAATAGCGAAAAATATAATTTAGGATAATTAACTAAAAAAAAATTTGGAAATTTTCTAATACATAAATATTTCGTAAAAGAACTAGCAAAACTTGTGTGCAAAAAATTAGCTACTCTCTCTCGCAAAAAATGCACAAATTTTGTCAAACTGCTGACGTAATTAATGTATATTAAAACATAATAAAAAATAAATACTTAACGAAAATTGGGGAGACAACGGCCGGATTCCTAATGGTTATAATTTGGGTGCTATAAATTGAAGGGGCATTGGCAGCTTCTCCTACATATTAATTTCCTACAATCTCTTTTATTCATTTGTTCTCTATAAAATTTCCTACTAACTTTCCATTCATAAGCTCTACATTTTGAAGATCTCTATCATCTAATGTTTTTCAATATTTTTGTAGAAGATCTTCATTTAGAAGCTCTATGGTCTTTATTCGCCATGAATCAAAGTATAAGAATATTATGCTCGCATAGAGATACACTAAATGGGTTATCTTACGAAGGGGGTTTATTCCAACTTCTTTTAATTTATCGGAATATTACGTAAAATAAATTATACAATCTTATTATCGAACTTTTTTTATCTGATATAAATTTATTTTAAGACATATTTTTTCTCTGCTTGTTTATTATTAGATAGTAAAGAAGCATAAAATTTTGTTATTGAGGTTAATTTATATATAAATATTTATATATATATAAGATTGTTAGAAATGAAATAAAATAGGGACATGCATCCAACTTTGAGGGAATGGATTTGGAATTTTCATGATAGAAAATTAAAGAGGAGTATATAATGATATTTTAGGAGTGTCAATAACAACACCCTATTTTTATAGATGTACCTTTAGTTCAATAAAATTGTTTTTGAGAACTTATTTAATTATCATTTGATTTTGGGATGTCTAAAATTGTGTGGATATTGTGTAATATAAATTAATAGAATATCGACGAACAAGTTTGAACAAAGAGTGTTCGAACTCGGTTTGATTAAACTATCGATCGAGTTTGATTCGTGCTGAGCTTAAGGTCGAGCTCAAAAATGATGTTTGAATATGGTTTGATTAAAGACTCCAAATGATCGAGCTCGACTCGATTTAGCTTGTAAGCTCAGACGAACACAAACCGAGTTTGAGCCAAAGCCCCATAAAAACTGCTGTATAAACCATCACAATGTTGCTCTCAAGTCTTAAAGACCTTTTTGTTGAATTACTTATACTCTTTATATTACAAATTTATCATCAGATAATGAACAAAAAAGCACAAAATTCCTAAGAGAAAATTTATTTCCATCCATACAAAAAGATAACATATACTAGGAGAAGTCCTAATACAAGAAACTGAGCCGAGCTCAAGCCCGTTCACAAACAGGACCGAGTTAAACAACTTATGGTCGAACTTGGTTCGAACACTCCTTCGAAAAAAAAATGATCGAGTTCGGTACCGACCAGCCCACGATCGAGCTTCGAACCAGCTTTGGACCGAGCCGAGTTGTTTGAATCGTTTTATACCCCAACTCCGTTGCATTTGAGAACTACTTATAATTTGGTAAACCTAACATGAAAAAGAATAAAGGCTAATTAGGGTTTAGATCCTGAATTTTGTATCAGCTTAGAGTTTAAGTCTTGACATGTCAAATTAAAAAAATTGGACCATGTATTTTTTTTCATTTTTTTCTTTTTCATTATATCTTCAACTAACATATGTTGAAAAAGAGAGGATAGAATGAGAAAAAAGAAAACCAAAATTAAAAATAGAAGTTGTCACGACCCGCACCCGGCGTAGGGATACAAGTCGGGAGCAACGCACAGCCTACACCGCAGTATCGGCGGTAGAACGCTGTCTTGATTAACTATACTATCTAAACATCTCACAATAATATAAAATCTGCCAATAATATCTCACACAAAACTCAATCACAATTCTAGAAGCACGAGAAGATATCAAGGAAGTCTAACATAACTATCTATTCAAATATATATATCAACACCAATAGAAACAATAATCAAAAACTCAAATATAAGCCGAAAACAAATCCGGTACCAAAATGCTAAAGAGAACTAACTATGCTACCTAGTGAATCCGGCTAAAATACCCGACAGTCACTCCAGAACTAGTGGGTCCAAGTCTACACCATCTATAAGTCAAAGTCCATAGTATGTCGGACACCAATCTCTCGGTTCCTCTGAAAAATATTTTTCAGTCAGGAATGGAACCAAGTACATACCTCTAAAAGCAGTTTCAAATACATAATCGAGCATATATAACAAGGAATAGAAAAAGGATACAAGATGCACAAGTAGAAAGAATATACAATACAGGGTGAACAGGCAATAAGCACAATAGCAACTGGAAGTAAATACGGGAAATAAACTGCAAGTAGAAAACAAGAATACTAGCTATGTGATTTAGAGTGCAAGTTCGTTATGTGATCGGTTTAGGTTGCACATGAGGTATAAAGGTAACTCCATTATGCGTGAGGTATATAATCGACATGCACATGAGATCAAGAGGGCTTTGATCACATAACCAACTCCTACTCTCCCTCCCCAACCAATACTCATGGATCCAATCACGACACGTTACGTACATGATCACGATATAGTCACACTAGCACACGAAATAGTGGATGCACAAGAAGCACATGAAAGTCAATACCCAATGCACACGATAAAATACATGTGACTGGGTACCCGTTGTACACGGTAGGGGATAACACCTCCTGACGGGATCCATATAGCACCAGTCCGTGAAATTACTGTGTTGGGAATCAATGTATTCAATTTTATAACATGCATATATACAATATTATGAATTGAAAACAATCAGAGAAATATACTCGCCTGTGGTCCAGAGTAATGTATGTCAAACTGTCCGAACTGGTGTCACACAGACCTATATATGGAATATTGCATTAATACAAGGTTCTGGAAAGAAATTAAGATAAACTAGTCAACATCTAGGTCAATAAGCCATTTTTAAGTCAAAATAGTCAAACTAGGTCAACTCTATGACAAACTAGTTAAACTTAGTCAAACTAGCTATTTCTAGGTTGCATGAGTCTAACTCAAAGATATTGGGCTCACACCCTATGAATCTAGGCCATACAAGCTACATCTTAGGATACTAAGATACCGTATCTCATGATACGCAAACAAGGGATAAATATAACACTTATGTACATATCAAACAATATTATATATATAAAATCGTAATTAAAATGCTAAATGGATACCTTGGTTTCGAACCAACTTGGTATCGCAATACTAAACCTCTATCTTGATACCCAAACCCAATACCTTGGGTATCCTTAATACCTTGGCATTTACCTTGGTATCTCAAGGTAATGTCACTCTAGTATATATATATTAACTATCCAACTATTGTGTTTGATAATAAACGGAAGAAATAAAACTAGGTTTATACGAAACCCTTTCTTAGGTTTACAAACAAGAAGTACTATTAATCCTATACAAGGATGTTAAGTACAAAATTTAATCTGGGTAAATATTGCTATAGGAGTCTGATCTGCGGTCGATCACTTTGTCCCTTGGACTACACGATGATGAAGAAGTGATGTAGAAGAAGAAGAAGCTTCGAAGATTGCAAAGGGGAGTGGATGCTTGATGCCAAAATCGTCGATCACTACTCTCTGTCTATGCTTTGGATTCTTCTCTCTCAATTCCTCGACCCTTCCTGTTTTTGACCTTCTGTTCAAAAATCTTCGACCTTTCACCTCTGTCAATAAAGGTCTCCATTTATAGGGTTTTAGTGACAGTAACCGTCCAGTCGGCGTAGAAGCCGGACAGTGGAGAGTTTGACACTTTTTACGCGGCGGTTATAATAATTGCCACCCACGTATAGATGATCCTCTGAATAAGCGTGTGACGCGTGTCCCATTACGAGATAATGCGTATAACTGCTGCGAAGATCACGGCATGGAAGCCACGTAGGTAACTGCCCCTTGCGTAGAAAAGGTTGGCGTGGAAGCCAATAACTGTCACCATGGCGTAAAAGCCAAATAGTTGTCAGGTTGGCGTAAAAGCCAAGTAGTTGTCGAGTCGGCATAGAAGCCAAATAGGCATAGAAGCCTTGTAGGCATAGAAGCCTGATGCTGCATGGATAGGTATCTGGAGTAGAGATAGCCAGTTGTCCTTCTTTGACTGAGATCTTGAGCGTATTCTGGGCTGAATAGTCTTGTCACTCACCAAAATGCAAAATATATAGCCTGAGTTGGCGTATTCCGAGGAGATAGCATACGGCATACTCCTTATAGCTGAAAATAGCCAGGTCGGCGTATTTCAAGGAGATAGCGTACAGCGTGCTCCTAAAGCTGAAAATAGCCCAATGGCGTAATATATGAAAGGGATGATGTGGACGTATTAGTCTTAATCATGGATCACCCAGTCTTCAGAAGTAGAATCAAATCCCGTGCATTAAATGCAGAGATCTGCCCCCATTCTGCGCATTAAATGTAGAGATCTGCCCCCATTCTGGCATTAAATGCAGAGACGTGCCTCGAGCTCTGTACGAAGAGCAGCTTTTGACGTGGCAGTTTGTTTTGTCTTCTGTGGAGCGTAAAAGCTCACATCTGCCTATATAAAACTAGGCAGCATATTTCCTTGAATGCGTAACAGCAGTTTGTATCAAGGAAATGTGTAAACCCCCTGATTTTTCAGGAATTTTAATTTAGATTTTTCATAATTTTCTGTAATTTTCTAGGATTTTCTGTAATTAAAACTAAGGTATTTTGAATTTAAATAATTTTTAAATGATGTTAATTAATATTAAAATATTATGGAAATAATATTTTATGGTGTAAAATGAAAAACTAGACATAGGGTAATTTTTCGAGAATTTATTGGACTCCGGAAGCATTTTTTAAAGTCCTAAAAACTAAGTTTAAATAAACCGAATTAAACCCTAGAAATAAACCCGGTTTATTTCCAAATAAACCAAACCAACCCAAACCAACCCAGACCCAGTTCAGCTGAACCGAACCCAACCTTAGCGGGTCGGGTCGGATCTAAACCCGACCCGAAACCCGACAACCCGTACCCGCACCTAAGCTTAGGTGGATCGGGTCGGATCCCCGCTAACCCGCTGACCCGCCGACCCGACCCGAACGGAACCCTAATCGGAATCCGAAATCTATTACTGTTCTGGCCCTATTAAATTCCCCTCTTCCTCTCCCCCTCGGCCCGCCGGAACCCTAGCTCCGCTCCACCGCCTTCATCTCGCCGCCATCTCCACCACCTCTCCTCTTCCTCCTTCCCCGACTCCACTTCCTCCCCTCCGACGAACCCCGCTCCACGCCTGAACCCTAGCACCGCCAACCTCTTCCTCCCGACGAACCCCCTTTCCCCTCGGCCGCCTCGATCACAACCCCACGACCTCGCCTTCCCTCCTCGTTCCTCCGCCACGTCTCCCCGTTCTCCGTCCTGAGTCCCCGCCGTCTCCCACCACCGACACCACCACACGAGTCCGCCGCTCCCCTCCATCGAAACCCTCGACCTTCCTCCTGAGCCGTCTTCCCCGACGACCACGACCTCCTTCCCCATCTCTACCACCTGTCCAGCCCCCACCCGAGCAGCCACCGGCGCCGGACAGTTCGCCTCCGCCGCCTCCGACAGAGCCTCAGCCAAGCCGCCTTCGCCTCCCTCATCTCCGGCCAGCTCCGAAGAACTCCAGTAGAAACCCTAAACCCTAGATCGGACACAACAGCTACATTGACCCTGACACAGTGTCCCCCGTGTCGCGTCGACCCACGGACACGAAGAACATCGTTTCACGGAGCCCTGTTCAGGTAGCGTTTCCTCTCTCCTCGTTGCCCCGTTTTCTGTCCCGTCTGATGTGACGCGTAGACTGCGTAACCCTCTCGATGCCCGTGCAACCCGCTCGGTGCATCGCGTCCTGTGGCGATCGCGAACCGCGATCCAAAAACAGGAAAAATAACACCCCATTTCACCCCGGAACTGAGTACGCCCCGCCAAACGGGACGACTTGGTCGCGCGCGGTCTTCATCAAAATGTGCGCTCCGTTGATACGGACGTGCGAGAATTCGCAGAAGTTGATTTGGATGTGCGTGCACACCAGAATCAACGCGTATCCGCCGACAACGCCCCGTATCCACTTGATCTGGAACACGTCGTAACTTTGTGTACATACGTCGGATCGAGACGAAACTTGCGCCATCGGACTCGTAGCAATACGCTGGACCTGTGACCCAAGTTTGGTTCGATTCTGAGAACGTTGACAAAATTGCGTATCGTGGGCCCCGCGGCGCTACTTGACGGGCGATTTTGTGATCGGCTCATCGGAATCCAATTCTGGAAGTTCCGTTGGGTTCGTATCATCGTTCTGGACTTGTTGACACTAAGTTTGACGAATTTGGAGACCATTGGTTCTGACACATTTTTCGGTGCGAAGCGGCCCACATGTGGACCCCGCTTTGACCAGAAACGGTCATTTTTGCCACTGTGTCCAAATTGGACTCAAGGACAGGCGTTTCTAGCTATTTGATATTTTCTGAATCTAATGGTAATGTTTATTTCAGAAACCGGAGTAGTACCTGCAAATCACACTGAGACCAGAGCTACAGTTGGAGCCAGAACCCGAGGCAAGTGTACCTTGCCAACATTGCAGTTCTTGTTACATATTTTCTTGTCTTAATTATATTGTTGTACATGCTTGACCTAGGACCGTGTGACTTACTTAGCGTCCAATTAATAGTCGGGTGCCAACACCGTACGCTGAGTTGTGTAACGTCATCTAGACATGGATATCGTGACCCTTTACATTCTCGTACTTTTCTTATCAAGTACATCATAACCCAGAACACTTGACACTATTCATGAGACAGAATCTTCCTGAGATATTCATGGTGATTCTGTATAGGATGCATGATTTGACATAGACATTATATTCTTAGATCTCATTATGACTTGTTGCATTAGTTATGATCCTGCGTGGCATGGACATGAGACGTTGTGGACATGAGATGCATGATTACATTGGGTGGGAAGAGTCACACAGGCTACAGGTTGATTATGTTATGCCGGCGTCTTAGTCTCTCTCCGAGCTAGAAAACCACATGATATCACTGCTACCGGCTCCCCGACACAGAGCTTGTAGTGGTTTCAGCCTGAGTTATAGTGCTGCTCTCATCTTGCATATCACTTAGCTGGTTATATAGTTACCCTATTGTTTCATTTATTGCTGGAGAGTCACACAGGCTACAGGTTGACTATATTATGCCGGCGTCTTAGTCTCTCTCCGAGCTAGACATCCACATGATATCACTGCTACCGGCTCTCCGACACAGAGCTTGTAGTAGTCTCAGCCTGAGTACTGGTGATGCTCTCACTTGTATTTCACACAGATGGTTACATATTTACCCTATTTATTTCATTTGCTATTATACTGCATTTATTTTGGCTTGAGTTATTTTGTACCTTGCTATGTCCCCTAAGGACCTGGATCCGGATTATGTCCCCAGGATTAGCATACGAGATCGACCCAGAGTTATACAGTACATGAGCATTAGCAGGAGCAGGAACAGGAGCCGACATTGGAGCAGTACCAGATCCAGTAGACGAGTGATCCCCGAGGGTATCTTCTGAGTATATACTGTTCCATACTCAGTACTTGCTGTAGTTATCTTTATTTCTTGTATCTTGACAGATGTATCAGACTCATTATCGGGTTATTTCCCGAGTTTATATTTTATTGAGATTGATCTTGCTTTATGATTCTGATATTGTGGTATTCAGTTCTGTGGATGAGATTAGTATATCTAGACCCTTATTGTTGTATTATAGCTTAAGTACGCCCTGATGGATCTATTAAATTGGGTTTGTCCATCAGTGTGTGATGCTGGCCATTGCCACGTGTCTAGTCCCTCGGTATTTTGGGACTGGGGCGTGACAAAATGTCACTAGACGACGGTTTGGGTCTCTGTGTCGCATCATCATTACAGCTGTCGTCTGGATAGTCGTGCTATACCCTTTTGTCAGGAGTCAGGTTCATTGTACTGTCTGACAGGTTCATTCACAGAATTTGAAGTGTTCCTCGTACAGCTCGTTTGAGGGATACGAGGCGTTCCTCATATAATCTTCCCACTGCATTAAAAAGCAGATAGGTTTTACGCCGTAAAGGCGGGGTAGAAACCTTTGTACGCTGAAGCAGTCTGGGAATACTGCATTATACGCGGGTTATCTCTGGAGCTTATATTCTACGATTTACTAGCGATGAAGCTCTGTTGTACGCCGATGGCTCTGAAGTCATGTCTTACGTCGCCCGGTATTGAAATACTATTTTACGCGTGCTTGATGCATTTTGCGTATAATTTCTCCAGCGTATTTTTTATGCTTCTACAAGACCCCCTTCAAAGCTTTTAAATTCCTCGTAATTTGAAACGCTTTGAATGAAGCATGAAACGATCAAGTCTGACTCGTTCCTCGAGGCTGATTTCTTGGCAGATTTGTTGGGATTCGGTGTGTTCTCTTTTGCCTATATAAAGGCTGATGAGTTAACCTGTTCTTCCCATATTTCCTTCACCACACAGAGATGATTGTCGGAGTTCGTCGGGTCGACGTGAGGAAGAAGAAGATCATGTTCTTCCAGCATGTAAGGAGCCGAAAAAGAAGGCATTTTTGAGCAAATGTCATCTGCAATGATGGATCATGGAAGGATATCATAGCTTCCTTTGCTCGGGATAATTAGCAACTTCATATGGCGATTCGTCCAGGAGAGAGGAAGAGTCACATTAGACCACACAGCTTGCAAGCTGTATTTTCTCCTGTCGTTCGTGGACGAGGGCAGACAAACTAGCCCTGTCTTCCAGTATTGAGTTGGGTCTAAAACCTCAACTCAATTTGTCAAGGCGTATGGAGGATGGACTTGAATAATTTATACAGGTCCAGTTTTATATCCTCCCGCCATTAATCATTTTCTTGTTCATCGACTGTGGAAGTCGATGAACTGCTGTAGAAGACAGAAGAAGATCTCCACCAATACGAGAACCTGGCAGAACAGATTCTTGGCGTGATCTTTTAAATGAGGATGAGAAACCCTTTGTAGACAAGATTTCCCTCATATGTAATCATGAAGATGAAAAACCCTTTGTAACTGGATTTCCCTCATATGTAATCATGATTAATAAGACTGTCTTCTTTTACGCATCTGATGATTATTTGCCATATTCTTTGCTTTGATGAAGTCTGAATATGTGTAGCTTTGACACGTCTGAATAACTTTACGCTGACTCTGATAAAAAGGATATTTGGTCTCGTCCCGTCTTTTACGCATAACTGAAGATGCGTAGAAAGTTGCTTAGTATTTAAGTCGCATATTCGAACTGTCTTGCTGCTTTAGACGAGGAGTCGTATAGAATTTCTGAATTGTCACTTCTGATGCGAAGAACTCTTGTTCAGATCATTATTTTCAAGAATGATTTCCCGAAAATCCTTTGGAAAAGGCGAGAAATGGCTGTCAAAACTGAGTCGCCATCTTGAACTGACTGAATTTTGGATGAACTTCCAATCGACCCAAGAAGAAGAATCATCTTCAATGCTGACCTTTGTGAGTTCCAGGCACTTGGAATGTTTTATGGCCAAGAAGGAGCATTATCTGCATAAATCCTTAAAATTGGCCATCTGTAGCTTTTGAGCGTAGAATCGTAGATTTGTAGCCCTTGAGCGTAAAAAGCTTTCGAGCGTAAAATCATAGATTTGTAGCCACTGAGCGTAAAATCGTAGGTTTGTAGCCTCTGAGCGTAAAAGCTCCCGAGCATAAAAGCTACTGAGCGTAAAACCATAGATTTGTAGCCTCTTAGTGTAAAACCGTAGATGTGTAGCCTCTGAGCGTAAAAGCTTCTGAGCGTAAAATCATATATTTGTAGCTTCTGAGCGTGAAGTCGTAGGTTTGTAGCCTCTCGAGCGTAAAAGCTACTGAGCGTAAAAGCATCCGGGCGTAAAACCATAGACTTATAGCCTCTGAGCGTAAAACCATAGATTTGTGGCTTCTCGAGCGTAAAAAGCTCCTTAGCGTAAAACCGTCGATTTGCTCTGCGCATAAATTTTGAATCCGCTGACTGTTCGTCTCCTCTTTTCAAATGATAGGCTGATGTGTCCCCAAATCATAACCGAATTTTAAATATCAGATTTGGTTAGGGATTCGAGGAGTCTATCTGAACTCTATAAATACCCCAAGGCCTTCATAGAAGAAACTCTTCACCTATCTTTTTGCAAGAAACCCTAGCTTTCCAAGAACTTTTTCTCTTCGTCTCTTTCTCAAGAATACTGAGTTTTAGCAATGGCACCGAAACAATCTGCCACCACCAAAGGAAAGAAGGCGGCCTCCTCTTCTCGCTCCTCTGCTCAAGCACGAGCGACTCCCGTCGGGCAGAGCGAACCTCGCTCGGAGCGAAGTGTCCCGCCGTCAAGCTGTGCGTCGGGTGTTATAGGTAAAGATTTTGGGACTACAAGAACGAAGAAAACCCTTCGCACACGTTGTACGTGAACGCGCTAGGTCATCTTCTGTGCTGAGAGCCTCTTCGAGAAAGATGATGCACAGAGATGTTTTCTCTTTTACGCCCATATTCCTAATGTGTCAGCGTAAAAACTCCATATTTTCGCAGTCTGGCGTAAAAGCTCTGACTGTCAAAATTTGGCGTATACTACAAACTTTGAGTGTTACGCTCTGGATGAAAACTCCGGCGTAATAACTCAAACTTTGGCAGTCTGGCATAAAATACAAACTGTATACAGCAACCTTGAATTTTACGCTTAGGAAATGGATTCCAGCGTAAAAACTCAAGTTTTCACAGTCTTGGCGTAAAAGCACAGACTGTTTGATCTTTGGCATAAACTGCAAGACTGTAATGTCTAGTATAGAAACTGACATGTTCTTCTTGTACTTTGTAGTTAACTTACAGATATCTCCGTTGGCTGAGGTGATGGGTTCTGCTGCTGGGATGCTGCACTCCAATTACCTGGAGGATTTGTCCCATGTGACATTTCCTATTTCCGGACCCCAGTATCCTGAAGGAAGAAGAATCCTGATATCGTCTCAGGGAGAGCTAATGCTGTTGAGCATGATCAACGGAGAGCCCCTGATGTATATAGACGGGGACAAGTATATAAAACCAGCCTTCTTGTTCGGGGATATGATTGATAAATAATCCCAGACGAAGCCCAAGAAGGAAGACTGGGTTTTCCCTGCTGGGGGCTTGGTCATGTACCTGCCCAAGATGCTGAGAGATTACCCTATCTCGGCATTCTTCCATGCTACGCATCCGGAGAAGATGTCGTAGACTCTGACCCCTAATCTTCACGGCCAGCCGGGAAAGATATTTTATCAGAAAGGATCAGACCAAGGATCATTTGTGAGCTGCCCTTCAGGCCCTGTGATGCCTTTTAGGGGATTATTTTCGGGTAGCGTCCCGAGTGAAGACACTTCATTGCTCCAACCAGTCCAATTACCGACTTTCTGCAATGAATTTATGGGACATGGAGGAGTATACCCCAAGGTTAATCCTCGGACCGGTGGGTGGGTTACCCCTACAAATCTTCGATGGGCTCGTTTAGCTGCCTGGGCCCTGAAGCATTTTCAGACTGAGCTGGAGAGCATTGGTCTGTACGCGGCTGTGGGTGCTACCAGTGTTGGGTTACCTCTCAACTCCCACCTTTTTTTGGCTTTGATGGAGCGGTATATCTCGCTCACTGGAACTTTCACCACTCCGCTAGGGGAGTTGGGATTGGCCCTTCACGAAATGGCAGAGATTTTGAGACTGCCAATGGGGGATACTCCTTATGAAGAGTATGTACCCATAAACCGGGAGCTGGGGGATACAAACCCTCGGGTAGTGGCGGTGTACCAGGAGCTGATGAGCCATTACCTTGCGTGCACCGCCTTCTATAATGAGCCCTCTGATTTGGCTCATACCAACAAATGGGCATCATACCTCTTCTTCCACCAGGCAAGAAATGTTAAGCCAGATAAGGTGGTAGATAGCCGAGATAAGCCTTTGAGCCTTCTGAACGTGCTTAACGCTCAAGTAGTCGATGACCTTATTGAAGACGCTGGTGCTTCAGATCGAATTCTCGACGAAGGGATAGGGAAATATCCTGCAGGCACTAAAGCCTACAGTTATTTGAGGCATTGCCGCAGGCCTCTGTCAAGGGAAGCTCAACTGGCTGGCTTCCTCTCTGTATGGCTACGCCGACTGGTAGTACCAGGCATTGCATCTTCGGATCGCATTCACCGTAATACCTTATGGCCTGCCGTGCGTCTGGTGTTCAGGGCAAGACTGGGCCTTCTCCCTGCCATGGTATGCCGCATACAAGCTGGCCTGAGGGCCATTACTGAAGGGCTGCTTGCCGATGAAACACGGCATGACAGTTTTCCCAGGGTGGAATTACCGTTCTTGTATTTGATGGGATGGTTAATTCTCCATAACCCTAGGGTGATGTCTCCTGGCTCTGGCAGTAGTTCAGAGAGTAATTTCTTGTTGAATTATAAGAATTCTACCTGGAACGTGACCACAGTTTTAGACTGTCGGCGAGCGTTAAACTTTGCTCACAGTTGGAAGCTCTTCTGCACCGTCCCCACTGTACATCTCAATCAACAGGGGACGAGACTTCAGGACTCAGGTGAAGGGCAGACCGTTCTTTCTCCTGAAGTTTTTAATTGGTTGGTCTGTATTAGACCTTCCCATTTAATGTACAGAAGTGAAGACCAATGCTTCTTGGAGCCCTACCTGCCTAGTCGGTTCGCCAGGCAGTTTGGGTATGATCAATTGCACGTAGGCAATGCCATCACCAGCTTCAAGTCCAGAGGTGGACTTATTGATGGAGCGAGAGGATGGCGATATTTCATAATGGGTTGTACTGGAGCAACCTATACTGTGCCCGCGACTTCACTCTCTATGGAGTTGCGCATCCTCCATTCGTACGCCCAGTTTTATGTGGCCGTCAACACTTTCTATCGCAATTTTGATATGCGTGGAAGTTTTAGGATGCCCTCTTCTAAGTCCGCGGGAAGAGAGGAAATGCCATCAGTTTCCTCTGACGAGGGTGAAGGCTCTGTCAATCCGGATGAGCCTTTGCTGACAGAACCGAGAGGTGAAATACCTTCGCCTGCAGAGCCTCTGGTTATCCCTGGTAAGCGAAGGGCTCTTGTTCTAAAGGAAACTTCCCCTCGCAAGAAGAAGAAGGTTACTGGTGGTCCTATTAGGATTTCCAGCCATGAGGCTCCTCGGAGTGAGCCTGCTGTTTCCCCTGTTAGGGATGATTCTTTGACTAGAGGTCCTTCGCCTATTAGAGAGGGAACCTCCACAATTCCGGTTGGCAGTGCCGGAGAATCTTTGCTCGAGGCTGCTGTCGCTGCTACCGCTTCAAGTAGTGGTACGAGATCGCCTTCGAGGTCGAGCAAAATAAAAATATCTTTATCCAGACCAGCAATAGGAGAAACCCCTGTTGCGTCTGTAAGTATACTCAGCGAGATTCCACCAAATGAGCCTCGAGTGGATCTCGGTGAAGACTTGGAAGAATACCTGCCAGTGTCAGTTGGCACACCCCCTTCTCCAGGTATGACAGCTCGCTTAGCATCATTAAGAAATGATTTAGCTGTACTGGCTACAGACGTGCCATATGTACCATCGGCCATGGGTAAATGTCATCTTTATGCCTCTTTTAGGAAAAATTAACATCATGTTGATATTAACTTTCTCTTGTCTTCTTTTCAGGGGAAGACATCTACAGGGAGGGTAGCGTCGACGCAACTTTTGGCTTTGTTTCAGCTCCTGTCGATGACACGGAGGTGCCCGACTTTGAAGAGGAAACGTTTTCGGGTGCCGGCTCGCCCGAAACAGTTCTGACATCTCAAGAGGAGGATGAGCCTGTCATTACGACTATGCCTCCTTTGAGCATGCCAGCCACTTCGACCGTTGTTGGCGCTTCTTCTTTTGTCGTGCCATCTGTTGAGGCGACGACTGTGGCAACATCGTCTGCAGTCATTCCTGGAGGTGGATTCTCCGATATTGCAGCCACTCCCGGCGTCCAATCTGATTTTGCCATGCTGATTGAGCAGTATACTAGTATCTTCTACACCACTTTAAAAATGCTGATATCAATGGTGCTGGAGAAGAATCTAGGTTTTGAGGCTCTGAGGAGGTCCTCCCAGTTTGTGATAGCATCGATCAGAGATTTCAACGGCGCTGGGAGAGCTGATACGCTGGAGCAGATAGTTAATGGTTTAGAGCAACCCATTAACGATTATTTGCAGCTATCTCGAGGCAGCATTGACGGTCTCGTTCAAGCTAGGTATGACTCCTTAACTGCGGAGCTTGCTGTGCAATTAGAATCTATGAACAAATCCATCCAGGAACAGCAGCAGGAGATGGATCAAGATCGTGCCGAATTGGAGTATATCATTCCCCAGCTGGCTCAGTGCGAGGTCGAATACGAGGAAGAGGCAGTGAGGGTCCGCAAATTGGAAGATGACCTCGCTAAGGCCAAGGAGAAGGCTCTCTCTTTATCAGCAGCTCGTGATGTGTTGAAGGATCGGAGGGAGACGGCTCAGCAGAACCTGACGCATGTGAGTGTCACTCACGCAGGTCTTGTACATGCTCGGTCCGAGTTATCTGCTTTGAACAATGATGCGGCAAGGTTGGAGCAGGCTCGCGCCGACATTTTAAACTCCAGGGATGAGAGAATGGTTACTCTGGCGCAACAAATTCGCGACTTAGCTGCTCCTCCCAAATGATGTACCTTTTGCTCTTATGTAATTTGCTCTTTCTGGAAATAATAAAGAGACTTTTTGTCACTACCACATTCCGAAAACAGGGGTATTTTCGATTTTTTTATATTATTTAATATTATGGTCGTTACAATTAAGTAATTGCATGATAGTATATTTAATTTAAATAATTATGTGATGTGTAATTAAATACATATTATATACATTGTTCATTTATTTTTGCTAGTAGACTTGACCTAGAAGCCCAGTAGATGAACACCTGTCCGAATTATGAAATTCTGTATTTAATTGTTTTATCTAGAATTTATTTATAGGAGATTGTAATTAATTACCGTATTTTATTTAATTATTGCGCATTACCTTTGCTTCGATATTTGGAGCGCTACCCTAGCTTTTGTCTTCCAACAAATTTCACAATCTTGCCCTAGACATGCCCGCCTTCCATTCTACTATTTTTGTAACTCATAATTATGCTCTCTGTACCTTATTTCTAGCCGCACAAAAATCATCGCGGACGTTTATTTAATAAATTCCTATTTTGTATCGTTGTGCATTCCAATCGAAATTGGAGGCAATCTTGACCTATTTTTCGTGCGGCCCAAATTAGGGTAATATTCTGTTCTGAGTCTTCTTCACTATTGGTATTGATGACCTGACCTGATTTTGGCCCCATGTACTCCTAATTAATTTTAGAACACAACTTGCATATTATTTCTAATTAAATTGAGGATACTATTTTAACCGATTCTGAAAATCCTAATTTAATACCAGTGCCCTGCTAATTGAGCCCGTACCAAACATACAGCGCCCCCTGACCCTACAAAACACCGGACACCGAATCGCCCGCCAAATTTTCGTCATTTTATGCGTCTGTGCAAATACCCAAATTTAAGGGGGCTAATTTACAAATTTGCATTTTTGGTGTCAACACCCTTTGTTTAAACCAATGAGGAATCCCTAATATTTTTAACCTCACCCTCATCCCCACATGAAGAAACCCTCATGACAAATCTGGACCCCTCATTTAAAGAGTCAATCACCACCCTCCATCAACACCCTCTCCCACTATTTAAAGTCCCATCAATACCTTTCCCTAGAAAACCTAGGTTTCCCCACCTCCTCACAAGCCCCCACAATTCCTCTCTCCAACGTATGAACATTTTTCTTCTCTTCTTCTTCTCTTTTCTTTTCTTCTCCTTCTTCCTTTCTTCTTCTCTTTCCTTTCTTTTTCTTCTTCTTTTTATTTTTTCAAAAGAAGAAGGGGGAACACTGTTCACCCCCCCCACATACAGCTTTCCGGCGGCCCACTGTCACTCCCTCCGGCGGCCCTCTTCTACTGCCGGCCTACTGCTCGAGCCACCCTCGAGTCGAACTCCTCCACCTCTACTCTTCCTCCCCTCGCCACCCGCGGTTCTTCTCCCCCTCCTGCCGTACTCCGGCCCGAGTCCCCCCACGCGACCGGGGCAATAACAGCAGCTCCCTGCTGCTCCTCCCTCTGCGGTGAGCTCCGGCGACCGAGCCCCCTCGCGCCACCGACCGGCCTACTGCTCGACTTCCTCCCCCCCCCCGCTGCTTCCAATCACCTCCACCACCATCATCATACTCCACCACCACCAGTACGAGCTCCCCCTCCGGCCAACTTCCGGCCAGCCGACCCCCAGCCTCTGTAAGTTCCTCCTCCCCCTCTTTCCTTCTTCACAGATGTTTGTATATATATATATATATATATAACTAATGTAATGTATATGTATTTGTATGTATATAATTGATGTGTAGGTATATGTAGGTGTATAATTAAAGTATATGTACATATGCGTGTATAATTAATGTATATGTATATATAATTAATGTAAGGTATTTGTATATATTTAATTAATGTGAATGTAAGTATATAGTATTGTATTTTTAATTGGTATATATGAGTATATATATATAATTAGTCTATGTATGTATTCGTTAATTTGTATGTGTATATATATTTTTGTATAAACCCTTAGCATATTTTTAATATATATATATATATTGTATATGTATTTAATTTGATATATTTTAGTACGTATTTTAGTATGTGTATTGTTGATATGTATATATATATGTTTTATATATACTTAATATATTTTCAATATATATATATATATAATTTTGTATATATGTATAAAAATATATATCTTATATATGCTTTTAGTATACCCTTAATATATAGTATGAACTTAATTTGGTATTAGTATTAGTATATTCAATAATAATGTTGACAATATATATATATATTCTAAATTGTATTTTTGGCATACATGTAATATATATATATATATATATATATATATATATATATATATATATATATATATATATATATATATATATATATATATATATATATATATATATATATATATATATATATATATATATATATATATATATATATATTGTTGTTCAATTGGTATGTGTAGTTTGTACATATGTTTAGTATGAGTACATCATTCAATGTGATGTATATATATGTATATATTGTACAACTATCTATATTATGTATGCATTTAGTATTGATATTTATAATTAATATATATATTTTGGTCTATCTACTAGATGACCCTAGATGACCATTATCGTACCTAGCGTAGCCCTGAGGCCAGTGTTTTTGACTGTGTGTTAGGGTAGCACCTGATACAAGTGATATTGTGATATGTTTATAGGACTGTTGCTTCATCCAGGAGATACTCTGGAACAGGACACCAGTATTTACCAGCTAAGGACCCAAGGCAAGTACATTTCTCTGATAATTTTCAATTGTTGATAATTCCTATAAGTTCAATAATCTAGAAATGTTACATCTGAATCCTTAACACTGTGCTACACGGACTAGTATAGCTTGGATCTGCAGTCATGAGATGTTACATTGATTATCGTATTGACATTGTACACGACATGTATATTAGACATCGTACATGATAGATTGGACTTGCTCGTGTATCATGACGTGCCATGGTTGGATCCACAGTACTAGTTGGGGGCAGGGAAGTAGTTAGTAAGAAATGTGATCATAACCTCTTATTGCAGTGTAGAACAATGTAAGTGTTAATCATGCTCTTCACATATGATTAGCCAGTCCATATAGCTATCGTACATGTTCCCAAGACGATCACATTTTGAAGCTACTATTTCAAACACTTAGAATAGATTACAGTTCCCTATTTTAAATCATATACTACATCACCCGTATATGATACTGTACCTTGTTCTTTTCATTTTCATATATGCACTGACTGTATCATATTGCCTATTGCCTGTCTCTTTACATTGCCTGTCTCCTTTATTTTGCCATTGCATTTACTCACTGCCTTCTTTCAGTATCTAGCATCATCTGTTTATTGCTTTATAGTACTTATCAATTAAATGGAACTGTTATTTGAGATTGTACTTTGCTCCTTCCTGACTGGAAATATTTTTCCAGACTATGCCTTAGAGGATCGGTATCCAACACTTTATGGACCATATGGTGAGTAGCTGCAACTTGGGCTTGGTAGTTCAGTTGTGATTCCGGGAGGTCTAGCCGGAATCACTAATTTTTCTAGTTAGTTCTTTTAGTAGACTATTTGGTACCGGATTTGTCTTCGGCATACTTGTTGAGACTTGGACATTTGCTGAGTTAGATTATTACTTTAGACTTGTGTTGTATTTAATTTTTGTTCGATATCTTATCGTGCTGTAGTCCTGTGATTGAGTATGTGTTCGTATTATTTTGTGTCATCCGTGCCTCCTTATGGAGATTGGATGCTTGTGTGAGATTGGCTAGATAGTATCATGACCTTGACAGCGTTCTACCGCCGATGCTGCGGCGTAGGCTGGACGTACCCGCGTACTCGTGCTCCAATTCCGGGTGCGGGTCGTGACACGTTTTAGTGGTGGCCCATGCAGGTCAGACTTTGCAAGTTATGCGATGTCGTGGTAGTGCGACGTCTTCGTTGTACTACTGCGTGCCTGCTATAGGACATAGGATATAGGATACTAGGATGAGAGAGGATACTCAATCACAATTTATTTGAAAGATTTCCTGGGATGACCCCATGAGAATCTTATTATAATATCCAATTTAATTCCTTCGCCCTTGTTTCCGTCCGTCCTCACTCGTTGATATTGAGTTTGATTCTTGTTGACCAGTTGTTAAATTTAATTCTTGGTATCGTTGTTGAGTTAATTTTATATCAAGATGAATTTTATGGGCTAAAATTTACGGTATCATCTGATGACATATGTTGATGAGGACAGTGAGAAAGGTAAAACGTCTACTTTGGTTATGAAACCTAGAGTTTATCGCAGCCATATTAGCTGTCGTGACGAGAATGTAGAAACCTGGCCTGGATGTACATACTGTAGTTATGAAACTGAGAGTCTCTCGCAGCCATACCGGTTGGCGTGGCGAAGATTCTAGATGACATGATTATAGAGTTGCATACCTTAGTTACGGAACCTGTCGTTTATCGCATCTATGCTTACTGGCGTGGCGAGGATTCTAAGTGTCATGATTTCTGACAGACGTGTATGATTATCAGGTTGTATCTTAAATTGGTTCTTAAAGTATCATCTCAACACTTATCTATTTCTGTTATTACAGGACTTTATTTCATCGCTTCTTTTGTTTGCTAGCAGTAGAAATACCTTCAGTCCTCAATCCAGTTCTTTTGAGCTCCTATTCTCTGAGGATTCCTTATTAAGTATGATGATTAGTGACTTGTAATTATGTCTGTGTCTTGAGTATTAGTATTGACTGAGTGTTGCTTGTGAGTTTGTAAGTGTTTCCTAGTTGGACATGTGAGCAGTAGGCATTAATCTAGAGTTAACCCATAGCGTAGTGCCTTGTAGCAATAGTTTTATGATAGGTGTGTTATAGTTAGTATTGGCACTATAGATAGAGGAGAAAGAGTATCAGTGATGATGATCATTTGGAAGTAATAGTGTAATTAATTCGGGCAGTACAATTTTCGTACACAGTTGAGGTTGTAAATAATTGGTGTATTAGTGTGCACCTTGAATATTAGAGACTGTGAGTATTTATATGTGTCACGCCCCAGTCCCAAAATACCGAGGGACTAGACACGTGGCAATGGCCAGCAGCACACACCGATGGACAAACCCAATTTAATGGATCCATCAGGGCATGCTTAAGCTGTAATATAACAATAAGTAGGTCCAATGATACAAGTCACAGTCTATACTAATCTCATCCACAACAGATAATCATAGATCCAATGCCAGAATAAAGCAAGTAACTATAAACTGACAAATCTCAATAAAAGTGTCTCGGAGAACAATCCGAGAACAAGTCTGATACATCAATGAAATAGACTGGAAATAAAAGTACTAGAACAGAAATAAATGAGTATCTCAGGCCAATACTCAGGAGAAGTCCTCTGGTACGATCTCGTCCTCTGATCCTGGTACTGCTCCAATGTAGGCACCTGCTCCTGCTAATGCTAATGCTCCGGTCCCGTATACCTCGGGATAGATCTCGTCTGCAATATCTGGGGACAGAATCCGGATCCAGGTCCTCAGGGGACATAGCAAGGTACAAAATAACTCAAGCCAAATAATGCAGTGCAGGGAATAAATGAATGAATATAAGTAAAATATGTAACCATCTGTGTGAAATGCAAGAGAGAACATCACTGGTACTCAGGCTGAAACTACTACAAGGTTTGTGTCGGGGAGCCGGTAGCAGGGATATCATGTGGGTTGTCAAGCTCAAAAGGGAGACTACGACGACGGCATAATATAATCAACCTGTAGCATGTGTGTCTCTCCAGCAATAGATGAAACAATAGGATAAATATATAACCAGCTAAGGAATATGCAAGATGAGAGCAGCACTAGAACTCAGGCTGAACCCACCACTAGCTCTGTGTCGGGGAGCCGGTAGCAGGGATATCATGTGGGTTGTCAAGCTCAACGGGAGACTGCGACAACGGCATAATATAATCAACATGTAGTATGTGTGTCTCTCCCCACCCAATGTAATCATACGTCTCATGTCCACGATGCCTCATGTCCATGTCACGCACAATCATATCTAATGCACAAGTCATATAATGTCTATAGATACAATGTCTAAGTCATAACCTGTATCCTATACAGAATCACCATGAATATCTCAGGAAGATCCTGTCTCATGAATAGTGTCAAGTGTCCTGGGTCATGTTGTACTTGATAAGACAAGTACGAGAATATAAAAGTGTCACGAATGTCCATCTCTAGATGACCGTACCCAACACCGCGTACGATGTTGGCACCCGACTTATAATCGGACGCTAAGTACGTCACACGGTCCTAGGTTAAACATGCACAACAATATAATAAAGCAAGGAAAATATGTATCAATATGCAGAGTTTGGCAAGGTACACTTGCCTGGGGTCCTGGTTCCAACTGTAGCTCTGGTCTCAGTGTGATCTGCAAGTACTACTCCGATTGCTAAAATAAACATCACCATTAGATTCAGAAAATATCAAATAGCTAAAAACGCCTGTCCTTACGTCCAATTTGGACACAAGGGCAAAAACGACATTTCCGGGCCAAAGCGGGGTCCACATGTGGGCCACTTTGCACCGAAAAGCGCGTCAGGGTCAAAGGTCTCCAAATCTGTCCAACTTAGTGTCAACAAGTCAGGAACGATGATACGAACCCAACGGAACTTCCAGAATTGGATTCCGATGAGCCGATCACAAAATCGCCCGTCAAGTGGAGCCTGTGGGGCCCACGATACGCGATTTTGTCAACGTTCTTAGAATCGAACCAAACTTGGGTCACATGACCAGCGTATTGCTACGAGTCCGATGGTGCAAGTTTCGTCTCGATCCGACGTGTGTACACAAAGTTACAACGTGTTCCAGAATCGACGGATACGGGGCGGTGTCGGCGGATACGCGTTGATTCCGGTATGCACGCACATCCGAATCGACTTCTGCGAAATCCCACACGTCCGTATCAACGTCACGCACGATTCGGTAAAGACCGCGTGCGACCAAGTCGTCCCGTTTGGCGGAACGTACCCAGTTCCGGGGTGAATCGGGTCGTCGTTTTTCCTGTTTTGGATCGCGGTGTGCGATCACCACAGGACGCGATGCCCCGAGCGGTTTGTCCGGGCACCGAGAGGGTCATACAGGCTTCACAACGCAATTTACGGAATTGAAAACAGAATTACGAGGAGGAAAATACAAGTACCTGAACTGGGCTGAAAAATCGAGGATAAAACCGTGTCCGACACGACACAGGACACTGTGTCCTGTGTCTGAATTAGGAATTAGGGTTAGGGATTGGTGGCCGGCGGAGCTGCGGCGGAGGGCGACCGGGCTGAGGCGGAGGGGCACGCGGCGGCCGGGGCTTGTCGTCGTCGTCGCAGGAGGCGCTGCGGGCACGGCGGCCGGAGGGCTGCTCGAGGTCGACTGCTGCTGGGAAGAGGGGGAGGAGAAAGGGGAGTCGGGCGGCGGCGCTGGGCGGCCTCGCGGGGGTGGCGGTGGCGCTGTGGGACGGTGGCGGACCGGAGGGGGACGGCCAGAGAGGGCTCTGGACTCGGCGGCTGTGCGGTGAGGCGGGTGTTCAGTCGGGTTGGGGAGAGGGCGGAGGAAGGGGGAGACTCAGGCGTCGGCACGGCGGGCGGAGGCGGCGGCTGCGTCGATCGGGTGATCGACGGCGAGGAGAATTAGGGTTTGCGGCGGCGGCACAGAAGTCGAGACGACTTTATAGGCTGCGCCGCCGCGGAGTCGAGGCGGATTAGGATTAGGGTTACTGTTCACTAGGGTTAACGGGTTACGGGTCTCAAGCGGGTCGGGTTGGGACAGACCCGACCCGACCCGATAGGGTGAGCGGGCTGGGCCGGAGTTGGGTTATTTAATTAAATAAATAACAATTTAATAATTAAATAAGTAAATAATTAAATAAATAGTTTTTAGGGCTTTATAAATGCTTCCGGAGTCCAATAAATTCACAGAAAATTACCCTATGTCCGGTTTTCCATTTTACACCATAAAATATTATTTCCATAATATTTTAATATTAATTATTATCAATTAAAAATCATTTAGTCAACAAAGGCCTAGGTTTAATTTACAGAAAATTCTCAGAAAAATCCAAATTAAAAATTCTGAAAAACAGGGGGATTACAATCTACCCAACTTATAAAAATTTCGTCCTCGAAATTAAAATATGGTAGGGTTCTCTCTATCCAATCTCACTTGATTACAGTCTAAAGGATTCCTCTCAAGTGATCATTGCGGTCTCTACCCAACTTAGAATTTACCCATCTATCATCTAAGGCTATACATCTAATAAAGCTATGCCACAACTTATTTAATCGTGCTATTGAATCCTCAAGTCTTTAACACCAACATATCACTTATGGTATTCCCTTAATCATATATAAAAGGGTCATCAACAATGCGACCGGCCTGTGGGGTATGTCTAGTACTGTCTATATATCAACTTATACTAGGCACGAGGTTTCGTCTTTCCGAAGTAAGGGAAGACGAAGGTCAATAATAAAGAGTTCAAGGGTGAGGTAATAGAATAGAAGTATCAAGATCAAGGCGTTTATCGAATTCAAATGGGATTTGTCAAGACGGTTGTGGATTGAAATCCTATTCTGGTAATCCTTTGTTCGCACGCTCGTATTAGTACAGTTATGTAACTGATACGATATGCGCAGACATATCTAGAGGGCAAGTATACTAGTCATCTATACATCTCAATCCACGTAAAGTAGTATTACGAAGGGCGAATCAAGCGCACTAAGGTTAGCTAGACCTCCATATACTGATTCTGAAAAGATAATTGTATTAGTGTGTCGACCCAATAATACATATGTCATGAACAAGCTCGATAAAAGGATAAGCTTGCAAAACTAGGCTGTAACAGCAGCATAAGTCAAGGTAGTACAAATATAAGTACGCTAGATGATGATGAAAGGAGGTACAACTTAATTCAAGTTCAAAAAACAACACAAATAAGCACAATAGCAAAAGACTCTACAATCTCTACGGTTATTAATTATAAGCAAGTTCAAAATTACACAGGTTAAGGCTGAGGTCACGAACCAATAGGCACGAGATAAAAATCTATAAATAGATAACTACGAAAAATTACGTGCATCAGCTACTCCATGGGTCTGTGCGTCTTCTAAAGTCATAGCCAGGGCTTGTCCGCGTCTTCGTAGTCGATTCCTCTGCTGCTGCTGGGCTTGCTGGAAAAGTGCTGCTTGTGGTATCAAAGGTGGCCTCGGCTGATACCCTCCTGGAGCTGGTGGTAGGACTTCTTCAACTTCCGTTGGCGGTGCTCCCAATGCTGGATGGGCTGGCCTTGGTACTGGTAATGCTTGTTGGTTAACCACTGGTGCTCTTTCTAGACGCTCAGGGCATTCTCTTAATAAATGCTGATCGGATCCGCAAGCTAAACATAATCTTCTTTTTCGTCTGCACTCGTTCTCTATATGGCCTCGCCTGTGACAATATGGACAGACAGGTATTGCCTGTGGAGATGCTTCTTCCTGTGGTGCTCCGGCTGGTGCTGATGTGGACGACCGCTTTAGACTGGTCTCTCTCCTGATGACACGCTCCATGCGTCGGGCTGCAGCAAGAACGTCTGAGTAAGAAGTAGGTGCAACGGATCCAATTAGTTTCTGTAGCTCAATGTTTAGTCCGTCGAAGAACTTCTCGGCCTTCTCTTCTTCTGTCGGGATCAGGGTTGGGGCAAAGCGACTTAGTCGAATAAATTCTGCGTTGTATTCTTCCACTGTCAGATTATCTTGAGTGAGTCTATTGAACTTGTCACGAAGTTCTGATCGAGCGATGGCTGGTATGTACATCTCCTGAAAGAGTCTGGAAAACTCTTCCCAAGTGACTCGGTCTGGTCCGAGCCGTGTCTCCTCAGATAGCCACCAGTGATGGGCATTGTCCGTCAACTGCATTCTGACGGCAGTCATCCAACGTTCCTTTGGAAGCTCAGCTGCTTCTAATTGATGTTGTGTGTTGGTGAGCCACTCATGAACTTCTGTGGGCTCCTCTTTGCCTGAGAAGGTACGGGGCTTCAGCTGGCGAAAATCAGAAATAGAGCCCGTCGTTGGCCGTCGTGCTGGTAAATCTGCCTGCTCTAGTGCGATTGCTAGGCTGCGACTCAAAGCCTCTTGTTGAGCTTGCATTATTGCATAGATCATTTGGAACATCTGCTGTCCGTCTATGGCCTGCCCTTGTGGAAGGGTAGGCATCGGTGGAGCAAACTGCGTCGATGGTGGAACGTCGTCTTGCTGGATTCTCGTGGCAGGCCGACTTGCTTGGCTGTGTTGTTGAGCTGTTTGACCTTCTTCTACTGGTGTTACTTCCTCTTCATTGGTTACCAAAGCATCCCGTGGTGATCTTGCAGGAGTCTCGTCGTTTGCTCGTGAATCCATAACTCTGCAACCAAAATAAACAATAAGAGGCGTACAGGAATCAAGACAGGATGCAAGTCAAGAATTAATTCGAATCTGATATAGATATCAAGAACGTTACAAGCAAGTGGATGAGATCCTAAAAACTTATTCTATTCTTACTGCAGGCTTGCTCGGTCCCTAAGTTGAAACCGAACAATATAGTCGTTGACCTGCATGGGCCACCACAAAAACCATGTCACACCCCAGTCCCAAAATACCGAGGGACTAGACACGTGGCAATGGCCAGCAGCACACACCGATGGACAAACCCAATTTAATGGATCCATCAGGGCATGCTTAAGCTGTAATATAACAATAAGTACGTCCAATGATACAAGTCACAGTCTATACTAATCTCATCCACAACAGATAATCATAGATCCAATGCCAGAATAAAGCAAGTAACTATAAACTGACAAATTTCAATAAAAGTGTCTCGGAGAACAATCCGAGAACAAGTCTGATACATCAATGAAATAGACTGGAAATAAAAGTACTAGAACAGAAATAAATGAGTATCTCACGCCAATACTCAGGAGAAGTCCTCTGGTACGATCTCGTCCTCTGATCCTGGTACTGCTCCAATGTAGGCACCTGCTCCTGCTAATGCTAATGCTCCGGTCCCGTATACCTCGGGATAGATCTCGTCTGCAATATCTGGGGACAGAATCCGGATCCAGGTCCTCAGGGGACATAGCAAGGTACAAAATAACTCAAGCCAAATAATGCAGTGCAGGGAATAAATGAATGAATATAAGTAAAATATGTAACCATCTGTGTGAAATGCAAGAGAGAACATCACTGGTACTCAGGCTGAAACTACTACAAGCTTTGTGTCGGGGAGCCGGTAGCAGGGATATCATGTGGGTTGTCAAGCTCAAAAGGGAGACTACGACGACGGCATAATATAATCAACCTGTAGCATGTGTGTCTCTCCAGCAATAGATGAAACAATAGGATAAATATATAACCAGCTAAGGAATATGCAAGATGAGAGCAGCACTAGAACTCAGGCTGAACCCACCACTAGCTCTGTGTCGGGGAGCCGGTAGCAGGGATATCATGTGGGTTGTCAAGCTCAACGGGAGACTGCGACAACGGCATAATATAATCAACATGTAGTATGTGTGTCTCTCCCCACCCAATGTAATCATACGTCTCATGTCCACGATGCCTCATGTCCATGTCACGCACAATCATATCTAATGCACAAGTCATATAATGTCTATAGATACAATGTCTAAGTCATAACCTGTATCCTATACAGAATCACCATGAATATCTCAGGAAGATCCTGTCTCATGAATAGTGTCAAGTGTCCTGGGTCATGTTGTACTTGATAAGACAAGTACGAGAATATAAAAGTGTCACGAATGTCCATCTCTAGATGACCGTACCCAACACCGCGTACGATGTTGGCACCCGACTTATAATCGGACGCTAAGTACGTCACACGGTCCTAGGTTAAACATGCACAGCAATATAATAAAGCAAGGAAAATATGTATCAATATGCAGAGTTTGGCAAGGTACACTTGCCTGGGGTCCTGGTTCCAACTGTAGCTCTGGTCTCAGTGTGATCTGCAAGTACTACTCCGGTTGCTGAAATAAACATCACCATTAGATTCAGAAAATATCAAATAGCTAAAAACGCCTGTCCTTACGTCCAATTTGGACACAAGGGCAAAAACGACATTTCCGGGCCAAAGCGGGGTCCACATGTGGGCCACTTTGCACCGAAAAGCGCGTCAGGGTCAAAGGTCTCCAAATCTGTCCAACTTAGTGTCAACAAGTCAGGAACGATGATACGAACCCAACGGAACTTCCAGAATTGGATTCCGATGAGCCGATCACAAAATCGCCCGTCAAGTGGAGCCTGTGGGGCCCACGATACGCGATTTTGTCAACGTTCTCAGAATCGAACCAAACTTGGGTCACATGACCAGCGTATTGCTACGAGTCCGATGGCGCAAGTTTCGTCTCGATCCGACGTGTGTACAAAAAGTTACAACGTGTTCCAGAATCGACGGATACGGGACGGTGTCGGCGGATACGCGTTGATTCCGGTGTGCACGCACATCCGAATCGACTTCTGCGAAATCCCACACGTCCGTATCAACGTCACGCACGATTCGGTAAAGACCGCGTGCGACCAAGTCGTCCCGTTTGGCGGGACGTACCCAGTTCCGGGGTGAATCGGGTCGTCATTTTTCCTGTTTTTGGATCGCGGTGTGCGATCACCACAGGACGCGATGCCCCGAGCGGTTTGTCCGGGCACCGAGAGGGTCATACAGGCTTCGCGACGCAAGTTACGGAATTGAAAACAGAATTACGAGGAGGAAAATACAAGTACCTGAACTGGGCTGAAAAACCGAGGATAAAACCGTGTCCGACACGACACAGGATACTGTGTCCTGTGTCCGAATTAGGAATTAGGGTTAGGGTTAGGGATTGGTAGCCGGCGGAGCTGCGGCGGAGGGCGGCCGGGCTGAGGAGGAGGGGCACGCGGCGGCCGGGGCTTGTCGTCGTCGTCGCAGGAGGCGCTGCGGGCACGGCGGCCGGAGGGCTGCTCGAGGTCGACTGCTGCTGGGAAGAGGGGGAGGAGAAAGGGGAGTCGGGCGGCGGCGCTGGGCGGCCTCGCGGGGGTGGCGGTGGCGCTGTGGGACGGTGGCGGACCGGAGGGGGACGGCCGGAGAGGGCTCTGGACTCGGCGGCTGTGCGGTGAGGCGGGTGTTCAGTCGGGTTGGGGAGAGGGCGGAGGAAGGGGGAGACTCAGGCGTCGGCACGGCGGGCGGAGGCGGCGGCTGCGTCGATCGGGTGATCGACGGCGAGGAGAATTAGGGTTTGCGGCGGCGGCACAGAAGTCGAGACGACTTTATAGGCTGCGCCGCCGCGGAGTCGAGGCGGATTAAGATTAGGGTTACTGTTCACTAGGGTTAACGGGTTTCGGGTCTCAAGCGGGTCGGGTTGGGACAGACCCGACCCGACCCGATAGGGTGAGCGGGCTGGGCCGGAGTTGGGTTATTTAATTAAATAAATAACAATTAAATAATTAAATAAGTAAATAATTAAATAAATAGTTTTTAGGGCTTTATAAATGCTTCCGGAGTCCAATAAATTCACAGAAAATTACCCTATGTCCGTTTTTCCATTTTACACCATAAAATATTATTTCCATAATATTTTAATATTAATTATTATCAATTAAAAATCATTTAGTCAACAAAGGCCTAGGTTTAATTTACAGAAAATTCTCGGAAAAATCCAAATTAAAAATTCTGAAAACAGGGGGATTACAATATGTATACTTGTGGATTCAATTTTATCGTTTGAAGAGTGGAATGAATTGCAATTTTTAAGAATTTTAAGGAGTTGAGGTTTTTATGTTATTAAAATGTTTGAGGATTCAATTTGATTCAATGAGCCTAGACAAACCTGTAAGGATTTTTGGAAGTGATTAAATTTTTGTTTCAGCTTCTGAACATCTGACTTTGAGGAAAGTATATGCATTTTACTTTTAATTGTTCGAGGAGTTAGTTTTGAGGACCTTATTATGAGGATAAAATTTTATAATGGAAGAGATATAAATTAGTATATGAGTGGATGAGGTGCATGTGTAAGGATCTGTTGACTTGGGCATGTTTGAGATGGCACCGCAAACAGACTTGGGTGTCCATTTAGAGCTGTATTAGGGAGAACAGTACTTAGTATGGTGTGTTACATTTGATATGCACTTGAGTGATAAGGATAACTACTATCAAAAATTATAGTAGGTAAGAGAGCTAGCAGTGAGTGTGCTGGTAGTAAAAAAAAAACTAGGGTACTAAAGAGATAGAGGTATCAAACCTTGGATGCATTATTAAACCATGGATATATTAAAGATTCTTGGTATCAAATTTAGGTATCAATAGGCAGGTGTATGCAATGAGGATGTAATCATGGATGTCTTGTGGACTAATGATTAGTTGATATGGATATCAGTGTACAGGAATAGGAATTAGTTAGTGAATGTGCCAGAATTAAGTGTATGTTAGAGATAGAAGATACTGCAAGAATATGTTAGTAGGTCCTTCTTTCTTTCCTCATGTTCTTTTTCGTCTTCTGATCGATTGATTCCCTAGTACTGTAGCTTGTATTCATGATTTTTGTTTGAATGTAGCTAGTAGTACACCCTGACAGAGACTGCAATACCATGCCAAAGGACACCATGACCGTACATATTTTCCTTAGATTGCATAGTGAATGACTGTAGGTAGAATTTTCTTAGACCATGATTATTGGGGTTTGACCATAGTAGACTTATGAAGAGGTTATGACTTGACAAGAGGAACAAGATGATTAAAATTTGAGGATAAATATTGATTTAAATAAAGGGTTAAGAATTTAACATGGCAGAATTGATGATTTATTAATTTTAGGAAGGTTAAGATATGATTGAAGTTTATCATTAAAAACTTGAGGAAATTAAGGAGATTGTCATTAAATTATTGGATTGCAAGTTATGAATTTTTAAAATGTTATATTTGGATGTTGCATTTGGAGAATCCTTAAGTATCGCATTGTTGAGTACTTTAAGGAAAAGGGAAAAACCGAGGAATAAGATCATTGATGGATTAGTGTTTGAATTCAATTTTTGGGACGAGATTTAAATTTTATATATGCATTGATTAAAATCAAACTAGAGGAGTGAATATTAAATTTCGAGTATTGAATCATTAACTTAAAAATTCGGAGGAAATTGTGAGGAAAATGGAAACTGATTTATTTCGAGGATTTTTCAGGACAAAATAATTTCAGAATTTTTGAAAATTGTGAAAAGAAATTGTGGATTATTACCTGATTTCGTGGTTGATGAATTTAAACTTTGAGGAAACATAATAATGTGTATGAGTAAATACTACTATGAGGATTTTAAATTTCGAGGACAAAATTCTTTTAAGGAGGGTAGACTTGTCACTACTACATTCCGAAAACAGGGGTATTTTCGATTTTTTTATATTATTTAATATTATGGTCGTTACAATTAAGTAATTGCATGACAGTATATTTAATTTAAATAATTATGTGATGTGTAATTAAATATATATTATATACAGTGTTCATTTATTTTTGCTAGTAGACTTGACCTAGAAGCCCAGTAGATGAACACCTGTCCGAATTATGAAATTCTGTATTTAATTGTTTTATCTAGAATTTATTTATAGGAGATTGTAATTAATTACCGTATTTTATTTAATTATTGCGCATTGCCTTTGCTTCGATATTTGGAGCGCTACCCTAGCTTTTGTCTTCCAACAAATTTCACAATCTTGCCCTAGACATGCCCGCCTTCCATTCTACTATTTTTGTAACTCATAATTATGCTCTCTGTACCTTATTTCTAGCCGCACAAAAATCGTCGCGGACGTTTATTTAATAAATTCCTATTTTGTATCGTTGTGCATTCCAATCGAAATTGGAGGCAATCTTGACCTATTTTTCGTACGGCCCAAATTAGGGTAATATTCTGTTCTGATTCTTCTTCACTATTGGTATTGATGACCTGACCTGATTTTGGCCCCATGTACTCCTAATTAATTTTAGAACACAACTTGTATATTATTTCTAATTAAATTGAGGATACTATTTTAACCGATTCTGAAAATCCCAATTTAATACCAGTGCCCTGCTAATTGAGCCCATACCAAACATACAGCGCCCCCTGACCCTACAAAACACCGGACACCGAATCGCCCGCCAAATTTTCGTCATTTTATGCGTCTGTGCAAATACCCAAATTTAAGGGGGCTAATTTGCAAATTTGCATTTTTGGTGTCAACACCCTTTGTTTAAACCAATGAGGAATCCCTAATATTTTTAACCTCACCCTCACCCTCATCCCCACATGAAGAAACCCTCATGAAAAATCTGGACCCCTCATTTAAAGACTCAATCACCACCCTCCATCAACACCCTCTCCCACTATTTAAAGTCCCATCAACACCTTTCCCTAGAAAACCTAGGTTTCCCCACCTCCTCACAAGCCCCCACAATTCCTCTCTCCAACGTATGAACATTTTTCTTCTCTTCTTCTTCTCTTTTCTTTTCTTCTCCTTCTTCCTTTCTTCTTCTCTTTCCTTTCTTTTTCTTCTTCTTTTTATTTTTTCAAAAGAAGAAGGGGGGAACACTGTTCACCCCCCCCCACATACAGCTTTCCGGCGGCCCACTGTCACTCCCTCCGGCGGCCCTCTTCTACTGCCGGCCTACTGCTCGAGCCACCCTCGAGTCGAACTCCTCCACCTCTACTCTTCCTCCCCTCGCCACCCGCGGTTCTTCTCCCCCTCCTGCCGTACTCCGGCCCGAGTCCCCCCACGCGACCGGAGCAGCAACAGCAGCTCCCTGCTGCTCCTCCCTCTGCGGTGAGCTCCGGCGACCGAGCCCCCTCGCGCCACCGACCGGCCTACTGCTCGACTTCCTCCCCCCCGCTGCTTCCAATCACCTCCACCACCATCATCATACTCCACCACCACCAGTACGAGCTCCCCCTCCGGCCAACTTCCGGCCAGCCGACCCCCAGCCTCTGTAAGTTCCTCCTCCCCCTCTTTCCTTCTTCACAGATGTTTGTATATATATATATATATAACTAATGTAATGTATATGTATTTGTATGTATATAATTGATGTGTAGGTATATGTAGGTGTATAATTAAAGTATATGTACATATGCGTGTATAATTAATGTATATGTATATATAATTAATGTAAGGTATTTGTATATATTTAATTAATGTGAATGTAAGTATATAGTATTGTATTTTTAATTGGTATATATGAGTATATATATATAATTAGTCTATGTATGTATTCGTTAATTCGTATGTGTATATATATTTTTGTATAAACCCTTAGCATATTTTTAATATATATATATATTGTATATGTATTTAATTTGATATATTTTAGTACGTATTTTAGTATGTGTATTGTTGATATGTATATATATATGTTTTATATATACTTAATATATTTTCAATATATATATATATATAATTTTGTATATATGTATAAAAATATATATCTTATATATGCTTTTAGTATACCCTTAATATATAGTATGAACTTAATTTGGTATTAGTATTAGTATATTCAATAATAATGTTGACAATATATATATATATATATTCTAAATTGTATTTTTGGCATACATGTAATATATATATATATATATTGTTGTTCAATTGGTATGTGTAGTTTGTACATATGTTTAGTATGAGTACATCATTCAATGTGATGTATATATATGTATATATTGTACAACTATCTATATTATGTATGCATTTAGTATTGATATTTATAATTAATATATATATTTTGGTCTATCTACTAGATGACCCTAGATGACCATTATCGTACCTAGCGTAGCCCTGAGGCCAGTGTTTTTGACTGTGTGTTAGGGTAGCACCTGATACAAGTGATATTGTGATATGTTTATAGGACTGTTGCTTCATCCAGGAGATACTCTGGAACAGGACACCAGTATTTACCAGCTAAGGACCCAAGGCAAGTACATTTCTCTGATAATTTTCAATTGTTGATAATTCCTATAAGTTCAATAATCTAGAAATGTTACATTTGAATCCTTAACACTGTGCTACACGGACTAGTATAGCTTGGATCTGCAGTCATGAGATGTTACATTGATTATCGTATTGACATTGTACATGACATGTATATTAGACATCGTACATGATAGATTGGACTTGCTCGTGTATCATGACGTGTCATGGTTGGATCCACAGTACTAGTTGGGGGCGGGGAAGTAGTTAGTAAGAAATGTGATCATAACCTCTTATTGCAGTGTAGAACAATGTAAGTGTTAATCATGCTCTTCACATATGATTAGCCAGTCCATATAGCTATCGTACATGTTCCCAAGCCGATCACATTTTGAAGCTACTATTTCAAACACTTAAAATAGATTACAGTTCCCTATTTTAAATCATATACTACATCACCCGTATATGATACTGTACCTTGTTCTTTTCATTTTCATATATGCACTGACTGTATCATATTGCCTATTGCCTGTCTCTTTACATTGCCTGTCTCCTTTATTTTGCCATTGCATTTACTCACTGCCTTCTTTCAGTATCTAGCATCATCTGTTTATTGCTTTATAGTACTTATCAATTAAATGGAACTGTTATTTGAGATTGTACTTTGCTCCTTCCTGACTGAAAATATTTTTCCAGACTATGCCTTAGAGGATCGGTATCCAACACTTTATGGACCATATGGTGAGTAGCTGCAACTTGGGCTTGGTAGTTCAGTTGTGATTCCGGGAGGTCTAGCCGGAATCACTAATTTTTCTAGTTAGTTCTTTTAGTAGACTATTTGGTACCGGATTTGTCTCCGGCATACTTGTTGAGACTTGGACATTTGCTGAGTTAGATTATTACTTTAGACTTGTGTTGTATTTAATTTTTGTTCGATATCTTATCGTGCTGTAGTCCTGTGATTGAGTATGTGTTCGTATTATTTTGTGTCATCCGTGCCTCCTTATGGAGATTGGATGCTTGTGTGAGATTGGCTAGATAGTATCATGACCTTGACAGCGTTCTACCGCCGATGCTGCGGCGTAGGCTGGACGTACCCACGTACTCGTGCCCCAATTCCGGGTGCGGGTCGTGACACTTTTATCTGACTTTGGTAGACCTATCATTTTGGAATATAAATGATAGGCTAGGGTGAAAGTGATATCAGAGGTAATATGGACGTGATATACTTTCGGTAAGCTTCAGCTGGACATATCTATTCAGAGGTTATATGGACATGATAGAATATGATCCAACTAAAATTTGTACACAAAACACTATCAGAGGTAATATGGACGTGATAGGTTTTGATGTTCCAAATTAGTTTTAGACATATCTATTCAGAGGTTATATGGACATGATAGAATATGATCCATCTAGTTCTTTGGAATCAGTATTGTCAGAATGAGATCTTCACCATACTCCATTTGAGCAAAGGAGATTAAGCATAGTACCTCTTCAGGAATTTGTCGTTGATAGGAGCCATTAACAAGTCTCCATTAGGCTTTGCTAATCTGTAAGCGCCGTTTGAAAACGTTGTTTCGATCACGTAAGGGCCTTCCCATTTGGGCTGGAATTTACCCTTACTCTTGTGAGTAATGATCATTGGTCTTTTCACGGCTAGAACTAGCTCACCAACTTTGAACACTCTTTCCTTTACTTTCTGATTAAAAGCTCTGGAAATGCGTGCCTGATAGAACGCGATGCGCTGTTGGGCTTGAAGGCGTTTCTCATCTAATCCTTCTAGCTCTTGAAGCCTTAATAGGTCATTTTTTTCCTGAGTCAACTCATTAGCCACTGCTATTCTGAGTGACGAAATTTGAATTTCTATAGGGAGAACTGCTTCACTCCCGTAAACCAATGAGAATGGGGTACAACCCGTCGGTGCTCGTACCGTTGTGCGGTATGCCCAGAGACATTCTCCCAGCTTTTTATTCCAATCTCTTTTATTCGAAGAAACGAACTTTTTCAAGAGTTTGATGATGGTTTTGTTGAAGGCTTCCGCCAAACCATTAGCAGCTGGATAATATACCGTAGAGGCCATATTTTGTATCCAATTTTTATCGCAAAACCGGTGAAATGCTTGGCTGATAAATTGAGGCCCATTGTCATGAATTATCCTTTGAGGTATCCCAAAACGATAAATGACATGATGCTTGATAAAGCTGATCACGTTGGATGTCTTCACCTCAGCAAGGGGGACCGCCTTTGCCCATTTGGAGAAATAATCCGTGATGGCTAATATGAACCGTTGACCTCTGAAAGAAGACGGGTGAATAGGACCAATGATATCCATACCCCATGCTTCAAACGGCCAGGATGCAACCGTAGGATGTAGACACTCAGGAGGCTGATGTATAACGTCTGCATGAACCTGACAAGCTTTGCATTATCTTGCATATTTTATTGCATCCGTGATCATAGTAGGCCAGTAATAGCCCATCCTCCTGATACGATCCTGTAACTTAGGACCAGGTTGATGTGCTCCGCATACGCCGTCGTGAGCCTCACGGATAATTCGCTACGCTTCATCACCAGAGAGACATCGTAATAGTAGTCCATCGTAAGTACGGCGATATAGACATTGTAAAGACGCATCGAAATAGAAGCGTAATGATTGTCTTTTGACGGATACTGCTTCTTTAGGATCCTCCGGTAAGATTCCGTATACTACGAAATCTATAAAGGGACTTCTCCAGTCTCTCTTGGGGAGATCTGTATTCACAGCGTAGCTGCGTTCTATGTGAAAGTTGTTTTTCACACAGAATAAATCCCTGTTAAGAAGGATCACCGAGTTCTGCCTTCTTATAGGAATAGCTAAATCTGCAGCTAAACTGGCCAGGGCATCAGCTTCCAGATTCTGAGATCGAGACACATGCTCTAGGTAAAACCCTTTGAAAGTCATTGCTATCTCGATCGTTGCTTGGTGATAAGGAATGAGGTCTGGATTGCGGACTTCATATATTCCTCTGACCTGATTGACGATCAGCTGAGAATCATCAAATGCTTCCAGATATTCGACGTCCAATTCTTTAGCGACTTGGAGCCCAATTAGTAGGGCATTATATTCTGCCACATTATTAGAGCAAGGTTCGCTAAGAGAATAAGCTCGATAGATGACGAGTTTATCAGGAGTGACCAGGACAATTCCTACTCCCGAAACCACGTTTCCCCTGGGACCTGTCCTGGAGGCACCATCGAAGAATAGTTGCCATGTATCACTTTCCATTGCGGAATTACATTCTGCAACTTCGTCGGGAATGTCCTCGTATAATCTAGAGGTTTCCGGAATCGGATGAGCAGCTAGGGAATCAGCTAATGCTTGGCCTTTGTAGACTTCTGAGAGACGTACACCATATCATATGGTATTAATAACATCGCCCAAGTCGCTAGTCGGGAATTAAGAACGCTTGGCTTGTTTATCAATACCCGAAGAGGATTGATCCTGGAGATGATATGAATAGTCTGGCCTGTGACATAGTGCCGCATTTTCTGAATGGCGAACATTAGGGCCAAGCATTCTTTTTCCACTGGATTGTACCGGTGTTCAGCTCCGACCATCATCCTGCTTAAATAGTAGATAGCCTGTTCATGACCCTCATCGTTCTTCTGTGCGAGGAGAGCTCCCAGAGAATGATCCATTGCTCGAACATACAGCAAAAATGGTCTTCCTATGACGGGAGGCACCAGAACTGGAGGGTTAGTGAGGTAGCGTTTGATATCATTAAACGCTTGCTGACAAGCTTCGTCCCATACGAAGGATACACCTTTCTTCATGAGACGAGAAAAAGGCTGACACCTTCCGGAGAGGTTAGATATGAATCTCCTGATATAAGCCAGACGACCTTGAAATCCCCTGAGTTCTTTCAGATTACGGGGTGGTCGCATCTCAAGGATGGCCTTTACTTTATCAGGGTCCACCTGAATGCCTTTAGCGGTTATGACAAATCTCAGGAATTTACCACTTGATACACCAAGAAAGGACTTTGTAGGATTTATTTTGAGTTGGTGTTGGCGCATCAACTGTCACGCCCCAGTCCCAAAATATCAAGGGACTAGCCACGTGGCAATGGCAAACAGCACACTCCGATGGACAAACCCAATTTAATAGATCCATCGGGGCATACTTAAGCTGTATTACAACTATCAGGGTTTACTAATCTCATCCACAGAATAAATACAGCAATATCAACAAAAAGTATTAAACAACATCCAGTCACAAGTAAATAAAATCGGGGAACAACCCGATATTAAGTCTGTTACAATTGTTCAATTAAACAGAAATAAAAGAGTTTATTTGCCATTTAGAAACTGAGCAGAGAAGCAGATGTCAGGAAAAGTCCTCAGCGATCACCTCGTCCACAGGTGCTGGTACTGTTCCGAGTAGTGCTCCTGTTCCGTACACCTCAGGATAGATATCCTCTGCTAATCCTGGGGACATAATCCAGATCCACGTCCTCAGGGGACATAGCAAGGTACAAGATAACTCAAGCCAAAATAAACGCAGTGAAATAGTAAATGTAATAAATAGGGTAAATATGTAACCATCTATGTGAAATGCAAGTTGAGAGCATCACTAGAACTAAGGCTGAGACTACTACAAGCTCTGTGTCGGGGAGCCGGTAGCAGTTATACTATGCTATGTAGTTTACTATGTTATGGCACCATATATATATAATCAGCCTGTAGCCTGTGTGTCTCTCCCCACCCAATGTAATCATACGTCTCATGTCCACGATGCCTCATGTCCATGTCACGCAAGATCATATCTAATGCAGTGAGTTATACTATGTCTATGAATATAATGTCTATGTCATAAATCCTGCAACCTACACAGAATCACCTTAAATATTTCAGGAAGATTCTGTCTCATGATTCGTGTCAGGTGTCCTGGGTATAACGTACTTGATAATACAAGCACTAGAATGTAGAGGGTCACAATATCCATCTCTAGGTGACGTTACACAACTCCGCGTACGGTGTTGGCACCCGACTATTAATCGGACGCTAAGTAAAGTCACGCGGTCCTAGGTCAAGCATGTACAACATATAAATAAGGCAAGGAAATAAGTAACAAAACTGTAATGTTTGGCAAGGTACACTTGTCTGGGGTTCCGACTCCAATTGTAGCTCTGACTTCAGCAGGATTTGTAGGAAGTTCTCCGGATGCTGAAATAGACATCACCATCAGATTCAAAAAATATCAATTAGCTAGAAACGCCTGTCCTTGAGTCCAATTTGGACACAAGGGCAAAAATGACATTTTCAGGTCAATGCGGGGTCCACATGTGGGCCGCTTTGCACCAAAAAATGGGTCAGGGTCAACGGTCTCCAAATTTGTCCAACTTAGTGTCAACAAGTCAGGAACGATGATACGAACCCAACAGAACTTCCAGAATTTGATTCCGATGAGCCGATCTCAAAATCGCCCGTCGAGTGGAGACTGTGGGGCCCACGATACGCGATTTTGTCAACGTTCTCAAAATCGAACCAAACTTGGGTCACAGGACCAGCGTATTGCTACGAGTCCGATGGCGCAAGTTTGATTTCGATCCGACGTGTATACACTAAGTTACAGCGAAATCCAGAAAATACGGATACGGGGCGTTGTCGGCGGATACGCGTTGATTCCGGTGTGCACGCACATCCAAATCAACTTCTGCGAAATCCCGCACGTCCGTATCAATGGCGCGCACGTTTCGGTAAAGACCGCACGCGACCAAGTCGTCCCGTTTGGCAGGGCGTACACAGTTTCAGGGTGAAATAGGGCGTTGATTTTCCTGTTTTTGGATCGCGGTTCGCGATCGCCACAGGACGCGATGCACCGAGCGGGTTGCACGAGCATCGAGAGGGTCACGCAGGGTTCGCGTTACAACAGACGGAACATAAAACGGGGCAGCGAGGAGAGAGAAATGGGTACTTGAACAGGGCTCCGAAAAACTGAGAATTCTTCGTATCCTCGTGTCGATACGAGACACTGGGTCTGTGTCCGGGCCGTGTCCGGGTTCTGCGGGTACTGTGTCCGACCTAGGGTTCGCTGCTGGGGCATCGTCGGAGGGAGGCGGCTCGGCCTAGGGCTGCTGGTCGGAGTCGGCGGCTCGGCTGCGGTGGACGGCGAGATCGGAGGAGAAGGGCGGAGGCGCTGGGAGTCGGGGTCTGGCCGGAGGAGCTACGGGAGGGTTGGTCTCAGCTGCGGGGAGAGAAGGAGGGTGGAGGTGGCTCGCGGCGGAGGGGCTGGAGGCTGTGGAGGAGCTGGAGGGTTCAGGCGGGGGTTCGTCGGTGTCGGGCGGAGGAAGGAGGGCTCGGGGACGGCGGCTGGGCGGGTTTAAATATAGGGGACGAGGGAGAGGGTGAGTCGGCCGGTGCGGGAGGGGAACCGGAGCGGCGGGGTCGGTTGCGGGGAGAGGAGGCGAGGCGGCGGGTTGCCGGAGCGGCGGACGTTACCCGGCGGGGGAGGGAAACGAAGCGGCGTCGGGTTGGAAGAGGGAGGGTTTTCGGTTTCGTGCGGGTCCGGGTCTAAGCGGGTCTGGTCGAACCCAGATCCGACCCATTAGAGCCTAGGGCGGTTCGGTTCGGTTTGGTTGGACAGGGTTCAGCCCAGTTCAGACCGGTTTGAGCCCGGTTCAACCTAGTTTATTTGGGTTTAAATAAAAATAGGGTTTCGGGGCTTTTTAAAAATGTTTTCGGGGTCAAATAAATTCTCGAAAAATTACCCTATGTCTAATTTTTCATTTTACACCAGAAAATATTATTTTCATAATATTTTATTATTATTAAACATCATTTAAAAATCATTTTATTCCAAAATACCTAGGTTTAAAATAGAGAAAAATCCCAGAAAATTGTGGAAAATTCAAATTTAAAAATTCTTGAAAATCAGGGGGTTTACAATCTACCCCCCTTAAGAGGATTGCGTCCTCGCAATCAAAGAATAACCGGTCAACAGAGATGACACGGTTGTAAACATTATTCGAAGCACATTACTATCAAGAAGAATCAAAGTTGAGGGTGTAAGAATAACACATAGGAAAAATCATTTCCCTAAGCGATGGAAGTTATGAAATTTCCCGGATGAAGGAAATCTAGAAAATTACAGTTTTTAGAAAACCAGGTTATCCTTCAAAAACATATTAGACTAACAATTATAAAACATTCTAGGTTATTACTAGGTTATCAATTATAAAAATATATTAGGTTATTAGCAAGTTCAAAATTACTAGGTTAAGTCTGAGGTCACGAACCAACATGCAAAAACTAAAGCAAATCTAGAAGCAGATAACTATAAAAACTTACGCGCATTAGCTACTCCATGGTTCTGCACGTCTTCCAAGGTCATCGCGAAGGCTTGTCCGCGTCCTTGTGGTGGATTCCTCTGCGGCTGCTGGCCTGTTGGAAGAGTGCTGCTTGTGGTGCCAAGGGTGGCCTCGGCTGATACCCTCCTGGGGCAGGTAGAGTTTGTTGGTTTGTCCTCGGTGCTCCTCCTCGATGCTGAGGGCAATCTTTGGCTAAGTGTTGATTGGTTCCGCAAATCAAGCATAATCCCAACTTGCGTCTGCAGTCCTTCTCAATATGGCCTACCTTGCTACAGTATTGACATGTAGGTAATGTCTGCGGAGAGGCTCTGAGTGGCTGGTGTATGTGAGGTCTTTTTTGCAGCTTCTGCTTGTGGTGCTTTGGCTGATATGGAAGACCGTTTCAGACTGGTCTCTCTCCTGGTGACGCGTTCCATGCGTCGGGCTGCAGCGAGAACGTCCGAGTAAGAGGTAGGTGCGACGGATCCGATGAGTCTCTGTAGCTCGAAGTTTAATCCGTCGAAGAACTTCTCAGCCTTCTCTTCTTCCGTCGGGATCAAAGTAGGGGCGAAGCGACTTAGACGAATGAACTCCGCGTTGTACTCTTCCACTGTCATACTGTCCTGAGTGAGACGATTGAACTTGTCCCGAAGTTCTGATCGTGCGATAGCCGGAATGTACATCTCCTGAAAGAGTCTGGAAAACTCTTCCCAAGTGACTCGGTCTGGTCCGAGCCTGGTCTCTTCAGATAGCCACCAGTGATGAGCATTGTTCGTCAACTGCATTCTAACGGCAGTCATCCAACGTTCTCTTGGAAGCTCTGCTGCTTCCAACTGGTATTGTATGTTGGTGAGCCACTCATGAACTTCGGTTGGTCCCTCCTTGCCAGAAAAGGTATGGGGCTTGATCTGCCAAAAATCAGTGATAGAACCCGTCGCTGGTCGCCTGGCTTGTGGGTTCGCCTGCCCCAATGCGGTTACTAGGCTGGTCCTCAAGTACTCCGCCTCGTGATGCTGAGTCTCTTGATGAATTTGCTGTTGGGCTTGCGTCATTGCGTAGATCATTTGAAATATCTGTTGCCCGTCCATAGGTTGCCCTTGTGGGAATACAGGCATCGGTGGAACGAACTGCGGAGGCGGCGGAATGTCATCACGCCGGAACCTTGAATTATGCTGGGCTGCTTGATCGCTTTGAGAAGATTGTCCTCGGTCTTCGGGTGTCACTCCTTCATCATAAGTAACCACAGCATCGTGTGGTGTACCCAAGGGATTCTCGTCTCCGATTCTTGGATCCATTACTCTGCATCAAAAATAAACTATAAGAGACGCACAGGAATCAAGGCAAGATGCAAGTCAAAAATTAATTTGAATACGATACAGGTATCAAGAACGATTCAAGCAAGTGGATGAGATCCTAAAAACTTATCCTATTCTTATTGCAGGCCTGTTTGGTCCCTAAGTTGAAACCGAACAATTTAGTCGTTGACCTGCATGGGCCACCACAAAAATCATGTCACGCCCCAGTCCCAAAATATCAAGGGACTAGCCACGTGGCAATGGCCAGCAGCACACTCCGATGGACAAACCCAATTTAATAGATCCATCGGGGCATACTTAAGCTGTATTACAACTATCAGGGTTTACTAATCTCATCCCCAGAATAAATACAGCAATATCAACAAAAAGAATTAAACAACATCCAGTCACAAGTAAATAAAATCGGGGAATAACCCGATATTAAGTCTGTTACAATTGTTCAATTAAACATGAATAAAAGAGTTTATTTGCCATTTAGAAACTGAGCAGAGAAGCAGATGTTCTGGAAAAGTCCTCAGCGATCACCTCGTCCACAGGTGCTGGTACTGTTCCGAGTAGTGCTCCTATTCCGTACACCTCAGGATAGATATCCTCTGCTAATCCTGGGGACATAATCCAGATCCAGGTCCTCAGGGGACATAGCAAGGTACAAGATAACTCAAGCCAAAATAAACGCAGTGAAATAGTAAATGTAATAAACAGGGTAAATATGTAACCATCTATGTGAAATGCAAGTTGAGAGCATCACTAGAACTAAGGCTGAGACTACTACAAGCTCTGTGTCGGGGAGCCGGTAGCAGTTATACTATGCTATGTAGTTTACTATGTTGTGGCACCATATATATATAATCAGCCTGTAGCCTGTGTGTCTCTCCCCACCCAATGTAATCATACGTCTCATGTCCACGATGCCTCATGTCCATGTCACGCAAGATCATATCTAATGCAGTGAGTCATACTATGTCTATGAATATAATGTCTAAGAATATAATGTCTATGTCATAAATCCTGCAACCTACACAGAATCACCTTGAATATTTCAGGAAGATTCTGTCTCATGATTCGTGTCAGGTGTCCTGGGTATAACGTACTTGATAATACAAGCACTAGAATGTAGAGGGTCACGATATCCATCTCTAGGTGACGTTACACAACTCCGCGTACGGTGTTGGCACCCGACTATTAATCGGACGCTAAGTAAAGTCACGCGGTCCTAGGTCAAGCATGTACAACATATAAATAAGACAAGGAAATAAGTAACAAAACTGCAATGTTTGGCAAGGTACACTTGCCTGGGGTTCCGACTCCAATTGTAGCTCTGACTTCAGCAGGATTTGCAGGCAGTTCTCCGGATGCTGAAATAGACATCACCATCAGATTCAGAAAATATCAATTAGCTAAAAATGTCTGTCCTTGAGTCCAATTTGGACACAAGGGCAAAAATAACATTTTTAGGTCAATGCGGGGTCCATTTGTGGGCCGCTTTGCACCGAAAAATGGGTCAAGGTCAACGGTCTCCAAATTTGTCCAACTTAGTGTCAACAAATCAGGAACGATGATACGAACCCAACAGAACTTCCAAAATTTGATTCCGATGAGCCGATCTCAAAATTGCCCGTCGAGTGGAGCCTGTGGGGCCTACGATACGCGATTTTGTCAACGTTCTCAAAATTGAACCAAACTTGGGTCACAGGACCAGCGTATTGCTACGAGTCCGATGGCGCAAGTTTGGTTTCGATCCGACGTGTATACACTAAGTTACAGCGAAATCCAGAAAATACGGATACGGGGCGTTGTCGGCGGATACGCGTTGATTCCGGTGTGCACGCACATCCAAATCAACTTTTGCAAAATCCCGCACGTCCGTATCAATGGCACGCACGTTTCGGTAAAGACCGCACGCGACCAAGTCGTCCCATTTGGCGGGGCGTACACAGTTCCGGGGTGAAACAGGGCGTTGATTTTCCTGTTTTTGGATCGCGGTTCGCGATCGCCACAGGACGCGATGCACCGAGCGGGTTACACGGGCATCGAGATGGTCACTCAGGGTTCGCGTTGCAATAGACGGAACAGAAAATGGGGCAGCGAGGAGAGAGAAATGGGTACCTGAACAGGGCTCTGAAAAACTGAGAATTCTTCGTATCCTCGTGTCGATACGAGACACTGGGTCTGTGTCCGGGCCGTGTCCGGGTTCTGCGGGTACTGTGTCCGACCTAGGGTTCGCTGCTGGGGCATCGCCGGAGGGAGGCGGCTCGGCCTAGGGCTGCTGGTCGGAGTCAGTGGCTCGGCTGCGGTGGACGGCGAGATCGGAGGAGAAGGGCGGAGGCGCTGGGAGTCGGGGTCTGGCCGGAGGAGCTGCGGGAGGGTTGGTCTCGGCTGCGGGGAGAGAAGGAGGGTGGAGGTGGCTCGCGGCGGAGGGGCTAGAGGCTGTGGAGGAGCTGGAGGGTTCAGGCGGGGGTTCGTCGGTGTCGGGCGGAGGAAGGAGGGCTCGGGGACGGCGGCTGGGCGGGTTTAAATATAGGGGAAGAGGGAAAGGGTGAGTCGGCTGTTGCGGGAGGGGAACCGGAGCGGCGGGGTCGGTTGCGGGGAGAGGAGGCGAGGCGGCGGGATGCCGGAGCGGCGGACGTTACGCGGCGGGGGAGGGAAACAGAGCGGCGTCGGGTTGGAAGAGGGAGGGTTTTCGGTTTCGGGCGGGTCCGGGTCTAAGCGAGTCGGGTCGAACCCGGATCTGACCCATTAGAGCCTAGGGCGGTTCGGTTCGGTTTGGTTGGACCGGGTTCAGCCCGGTTCAGACCGGTTTGAGCCCGGTTCAACCTGGTTTATTTGGGTTTAAATAAAAATAGGGTTTCGGGGCTTTTTAAAAATGTTTTCGGGGTCCAATAAATTCTCGGAAAATTACCCTATGTCTAATTTTTCATTTTACACCAGAAAATATTATTTTCATAATATTTTATTATATTAAACATCATTTAAAAATCATTTTATTCCAAAATACCTAGGTTTAAAATAGAGAAAAATCCCAGAAAATTTCAGAAAATTGTGGAAAATTCAAATTTAAAAATTCTTGAAAATCAGGGGGTTTACATCAACTCAAACACTGTCTTCAAATCTTGGATGTGATTATCCTTGATACGGCTTTTGACAGCTATATTATCCACGTAACATTCCACTGTTTTGCGTAGGTGCTCATGGAATATGTTACTCATAGCTCGTTGGTAGGTAGTCCCAGCATTCTTCAATCCGAAGGGCATAACCGTATAGCAATATACCCCCAATGGTGTCCGGAAGGCAGTATGCTTCTCGTCTTCAGGATGTATCTTGATTTGGTTGTATCCTGAAAATCCGTCCATGAAAGACATGCGTTCAAAACCGCATGTGTTATCGATCATGACATCTGTGATGGGAAGAGGAAATTTATCCTTGGGGCAGGCTGCATTCAAATCTCGGTAATCTATGCAAACACTCACTTTCTGTGTTTTCTTCATGACCGGGACAACATTGGCGACCCAGTCAGGATGTTGTTCTTCCCGAATGAAGCCACAGGCTATCAACTTCTTGATTTCAGCTTCGATGACGTCCATCATATCCGGACGAAACCGGCGTTGATGTTGCTTCACAGGCTTCGAATTGGGTAATATATTGAGTTTATGAGTAGCCACTTTTGGATCAAGACCTGGCATATCCTCATAATTCCATGCAAAGACGTCGATATATTCTCTTATCAGCTAGATTATTTCTTTCCTTTCTTCTTCGGAAAGATTGTTACTAATAAATATCGGCTTTGGCGAAGTTTCATCCCCAACATCGATTTGGATAACTTTGTCTTCAGTGGACGGTTCTCTTTGCTCGAACCGGAGTTCCCATTGTGTATCCATTTGCTGAGCCCAAGAGTCATTCTCAAATGGTTCAGATTCTTGTTCGTCTACTTCGAGGGAATCTGTCAATACCATATTTACTGATAATGATCGTTCGAGATCATCAGTTGAGCCGGAGGACGTCGAGCTATCTTGAGAAAAGGAAAAGATATCCTTTCTTGACTCAGAAGTTGCGAGGGAGGTTGTATACCCTAGCCCAAAATGAGTTCGTCGATAGTAGGGATCACCGTGCAACGGCATTCGCCTGCCTTTCCCGTAGTTGAGGCCTGATTCCAGCTTCAAATCATAACCCATACTTTGCATAATCTTCAAAGCTTGTGGGCTGTATCTGTGAACCTGCATTTTACCAGCATCATCGTCGAGAGAATCTTCTTGTACAGTCGATTCATTGCGCATGCGACCGAAGACTATTGGACGCTGACTGCTGTGAGTAGGCGGGACAATAAAGATAGAATCCTCTTGTGGCCCATATGTTGTGATGACATTAAATGGTGACACTACTTCCCACACATATGGATGATAGGAGTCTATAGCTTTCAAGAATCTTCGTGCTATAGGTTCTATATCGTTATGGGGAGATGATTCCTGATTCAGAATTTGAGCGTCAATGTACTGAAAAATAGGATCTTTATTATCGTCAGACACCACGCTCTTGGTCGTATTTACATCAGTCGGTTGTTTGTTGTGCCGAAGGTTGATGACCAAAGGTGGAGGCTTCTGGTTCAAAGTAATCACTAGAGGATCACCTCCTTTTCCAGACTTGGTTTTGTTTAGGTGGATAGCCAGGGGTTCCGTGACTTTTGGACGAGTAGTTCGCCCTTTCACCTTAATTGACAAAGGTTGCTTGGCAGAGAGTTCTTCTGGCTCCCGGTGGGATTCCTCCTCTGATTTGCCTGACACCTCCTCCATGTAGTCTTGGGTGTACAACATGGCATCGGCGTAGTAGGATTCTACTCCTTTGAACGGGTTAAGATCAGCAAACTCCGTTTGTACTATTCCTTGGGCATCTACATATTTGAAGCATTGATGTAGAGTCGAAGGAACGATGTTGTGGTCGTGGATCCACGGTCTGCCTAACAGAATGTTGTAGGACACCTCTGAATCAATGACATAACATGTAGCCACTGATCTGAGGTCGCCAATTTGGATCCTCAGACGAATCTTCTCCAACGACTTACTTTTCCTGGCGTTGAAGCCCACGATTATAGTAGTGGTGTAAGCTAATTAGCTAGTAGGAATCCTCAGCGGTCTGAGAAGACTACGAGGAATGATGCTGATCGACGATCCCGGATCTATGTGAATCCGGTCAACCTCCATGGAACCGACATATCCGGTATAATAGAGGGGTTTGTCATGCTTGTTGTGTTTCAACAGCATGTCATCTTGGGTAAAAGTGATATTCGGGACCACCTCCATCACACTATGGAATTGAGAACATGCCACAGGTTCTTCATCAGGGGACTTGAGCTAGGTCAAGTATGCATTCGCCTGCATTAATGCTTCACTCAGGGCTTGACGGGTGTCTTTAGAAAGCCTGAGTAGTTCAAATATGGACAATCTGGCTGGTGTATTAGCCAATTGGGCCAGGATATCGAAGTTGTATGGCTTCTCCAAACCTTTGGTTTGAATGTTCTTCAAAGTTTTATCAAAGCGCACTTCTTTTTGCTTGCCTTTGTCCGTCGAAGTTGGTCTAGAAGGACCTGCCTCTGGTACGACGGATTCAGGTTCTGAAGGCTTGGCAGCTGAAGCTTCGATGCATCTTCCTGACTTCCTCCATAGTCTTTGAGGTAGGCCTTCCCTGAAAGGGTACCAGTAGCCAATACTGATTCTTCTGATATCGAGGATATAGCAACCATATGACATGGTTTATGCTTCGAGTTCTTTCTGGACTTAGCCTTAGCAGCTTGAGTCTCTTCCTCGATCTCTGACACCAGATCTGGATGAACCCACATAATCTCGCCGTGCTGGGTAGTCAGGGGTACCAGGTCATGATTTTGATCTCTGGCTGGAGGGAGATTAACGATGTTCATCGTTGTCCGGGAAATAGGTACAACACCGTCCAGAATTTCTTGAGGAGGCAGATTGCCAAATAGAAGAGAGATCATGTTAGCGGTGACCGTCTTCTCGCTGTTGCGCAGAGTAATGGCCTTAGCATCGATCAACTCCTGGATTTTCCTCTTTAGTACATAACACGCCTTTGTGGGGTGGTGTATGTATCTATGGAAAATGCAGTACTTGGGATTATTAGTACTGCCGACTTCATTAGGCCGCTTCACCTCAAGGAGGGTAATCTTGCCGCTTTTGACGAGACACTCGAATATGCTCGGAATATCGTCTTCGTCAAAAGAGTATACTTCAATGGGCCTGGAAGTCCCAGGTTTTGTTTGTGTGGTTACCGCAGTCTTTTGCCTGGATGTATTGATCGCCAGAGCTTCTTTTCCTTTGGAACCACGTGGATGGTCGCTGTTGGAGGATGACCTCTTGCCTTTATCAGAGGCAGATATCATAATTCCATTATCACGCGCCTTCCGACTGTTGTCTTCAGCGGCTACCGCTGAGATGATGAACGAGGGCCAATCATGGAACTGATATGGTCCTGTGAACACCGAGATCACTGGAAGAAGATTCTTTCTGCAAATATCCACCAATACTGAGTCTGGAACTCCTGGAGGCATTTGCAAAGTGGCTTGACGAAAATGTTCGATGAAAGTGCGAACGTTCTCTTTCTCCTTCTGCTTTACTTCGATGAGAGAGGACATAGACATGTCCATCCCTCCTTTATAGAATTGCACGAAGAACAGAGTCTTGAAATCTTCAAAGGAAGTAATGCCGTTGTCCGCAAGACTACGGTACCACTGATAAGCCACTCCCGAGAGACAGCCTTTGAACACTCGGGTAAGAAGGGCGTCATTCCCTTGCAATAACACCGTCATCATACTGAAGTAGTTCATGTACTGGCTCGGTGATATTTTTCCCTCAAACAAAGCCATAGTCTGTGGTTTGTATTTATGAGGGAAAGGGACCTCGTCCCAGATAGCTAGGTACGGCTGGTTGATTCCTAATTTCTTTAACTGACCCTTATGTTTTAAGGCATCAAATTGGGCTTTCAATTCTCGCACTGCCTGCATCGGATCTTCAGACGGAAGAGGGGACGCAGAGTTGTGAGAGATTGGTTGTATCGTGACTCCAACATGAGGCAATACATTCTCTGAGTTAGGAAGTGGAGGAGCTGCTGACTCCTGATCTAGAGCAGGCTCCTGATTCGCATTAGATGGTGGTAAATCCACCCCCACACGTATCTGAGTCGGAGGGACCGATGCTTGAGCTATAGCAACTGTGTGTTGAGTCAGCATCATCTGGTGCATATTCTCCATCATGGACTGTATCTCTTTCAGAGATGTCTCCAACACAGCGATGCATTGCTCAGTACTTCCTGACGAGGAAGCCTTTTCGTGTTCATCTTCAATGGCATAGACCCCCATTTCTCTGGATGTCATTGAAGGGTTAGTATAGGTCTCTGTAGAGAATGGCTCTATACTTTCAGCATCTGATTCGGGAAACTGGCGACCCCCAGTGTCGGAATCAGAAGAATACGAAGCCGGTTATTGTGACCTCGAACGGGTGTTTCGGAACACCCCAGCTTCGGTGTTCTCAAGGAGTCTATTGAATCTCCTTTGGCTTGGAGTTCTAGAGGGCTGACGTCTCGAACTGGACCTTCCTCTAGGAACGTGTGAAGCCATGTTCACCGATGCGTATGTAGGTTCTTCCTCCTATAAAGGCACAGAGTAGTTAAATCGGTCAAAAACTGACCATTTTGCCTTAGAACAGCAGTAATTAACTACAACTTTATGACTATTACAACAGTGCCCCCTAGGAGGCGTAATAGACATGTTGGAAGATCCCCTCTCTTTGCGATTCTGGATCAGATATTCATGCAAGTCAGGAGGATTTACAGAAGAAGAAGAAGGCATATTCTGCCTCTTTACATTCGGCGAAACGTGAATATTGGGAACCCCAAGTCTTTTCCCGCCATACGCATAGAGCAGTCCAGCCACATGAGCAGCAGCTAATCCATACGGAGCAAATCTATCGACCAACTGGGTCTTCTTTACGCCGAGGGGCTTTTCTTGGCGTAATTTGGAGCTCTGCTCAGGTTGGCGTAGAACTGAGGAGGTCCTCAATCGTCCATCAGCTTCACGCGTAATCTGGAGAGCGGGCAGATTCTTCTCTTGCTGGCGTAAAGGTCGAGAAGTTGAGAAGTCCGCCACTTGTTTTCCCTTGCGTAGATTGCAGGGACCATCTGCTCTTCCACGGAAGACAGATGCATTTTTACGCGCAGAGCGCGTTTGGAATTTCTGATTTGGCGCTGAGGCATTATCATAAATTTTGTCTACCACGTCACAGACGGGAGACTGAATTTTACGCGCAGAGCGCAAAGTAGACTTCTGGACTAGCACTGAGGCATTGCTAGAAGTTTTGTCTATTCCGCCAGCGACGGGAGACTGAGTTGTATGCGCAAGGTGCGGAGTGGGCTTCTGGATTGGCACTAAGGCATTGCCAGAAGTTTTGTCTATTCCGCCAGCGATGGAAGACTGAGTTTTACGCACGGGGCGCGGAGTGGGCTTCTGGATTGGCGCTAAGGCATTGCCAGAAGTTTTGTCTATTCCGCCAGCGACGGGAGACTGAGTTTTACGCGCAAGGCGCGGAGTGGGCTACTGGATTGGCGCTAAGGCATTGCCAGAAGTTTTGTCTATTCCGCCAGCGATGGGAGACTGAGTTTTACGCGCGAGGTACGGAGGTTGCGAAGCTACAACCTTGTTGGTCGGAGAAGCCAGAGAGTCGACAGGAATGGTAGGGGATGTCCGGGGCATCCAGACCTTACGCATTTTTCTGTTGCCTTGGACAGAGAGAGAGAGTGAAAGCTACCCCCTGCTCGAAGCATATATTCGTAGGCGGATTGGTCGAACTGGACGACCAAAGTCTTCTTCATTGATTCTACTGATATTGCATCGTGTTGAGCAATTGCTTTCTCGTCGGATGAGAAAGATATATATCCCCATCCCCAGCAGAGTCGCCATCTTGTGTTTGATAATAAACGAAAGAAATAAAACTAGGTTTATATGAAACCCTTTCTTAGGTTTACAAATAAGAAGTACTATTAATCCTATACAAGGATGTTAAGTACAAAATTTAATCTGGGTAAATATTGCTATAGGAGTCTGATCTGCGGTCGATCACTTTGTCCCTTGGACTACACGATGATGAAGAAGTGCTGTAGAAGAAGAAGAAGCTTCGAAGATTGCAAAGGGGAGTGGATGCTTGATGCCAAAATCGTCGATCACTACTCTCAGTCTATGCTCTGGATTCTTCTCTCTCAATTCCTCGACCCTTCCTGTTTTCGACCTTCTGTTCAAAAATCTTCGACC
>JAYESA010000056.1:200000-207500 GCA_036927795.1 Iris macrosiphon | reverse complement strand
TTTGCTTAAGAAGAATGTTTTCATAAGAGAATGATAGAACCGACTCAGCATGCTAATAAGAGAACGCACATAGCTTGTCATTGAAACGAACCTGCTGCCTAATAAGAGAAATAGAAATGCTTGTCAGAAATGAGATAGAACCATTGCTATGCTAAGTGAGAGATAGAAATGTTGCATGTTTAGTTACACCGACACAGCTCAAACGAACCCTTGCCATGCTAAGAAGATCAGTAAATGAATCGTTTGAATATGTCCCTGTGAATATGCTAAGAAGAGATAGACTTTTGCATATGTTAGAAATGAAACTAATCGTGCTTGCCTTTATGTGTTTTGCTTGTCTGTTTTGCTATATCGAACTGCTATAAGTGAAAATATGTGAGTGCATAGTCTAATAGTGCACCCTGATGTTCCGTTCCTTTGGGTTCCAGGGGGGTGTGCTATTAGATTGTGGAAAAGATGTGTTTGCTTGAGAAGAAGAGTATAGTCTAATAGTCCGCCCTGATGTTCCATTCCTTCGGGTTCCAGGGGGGTGTGGCTATTAGATTGTTATGTGCTTGTGAATGTGAATGTGAATGTTGCTTGTCATGCATTGGTCTCGGACAACTTGTGCACAAGGTAATAGTCTCTCGGTCGATTCCTGGGGCACTGGGAATCGGTCGGTCCGGAAGGGATTGTGTAGAGCACCCTGATGTTCCGTTCCGAAAGGATCTAGGAGGGTGTTGTTGTCCATCAATGGGGAAACTCATAGACCGTCATATAGATAGGGCGCATGCTAGGTTTACCTTCTTGCATACCTATCATTTGTGACACCAGAAGATTGATTCATAAGTTTGTTCATAATGTGCATATTGTGGCTAACTTGTGTGTCTGCTGCAGGGATAACCGTTCGGCTATGGGGTAAGAAATATGAGTTTATGCATAAGCATGCATGTTCATTTTGTCTGCATCGTAGAGATACCTGTTAATGCTTCATGCATTGCATCGGTCAGACAATGACTATTAGTGCAGAGCTGAACCTCGGTCACAGCTGCTAATAGTATCAGAATGTGAGTCATTGGATAGCTGGATTACCGCTGCCAAATCCTGAGTTTCTCGGGGACCGAAATCATATAGATGTGTTGCCTAAATTGCTTGAGTGAATGATAGTCCCTTTAATATGTTTGCCTCAATTCGATATGCTCAGTCTGCTAAATAAGCTTTGCCCCAAAGAGTTAGATTTGATGCACAATACATGCTGCACACTGCACGATAGAGCACTGTCCCGATTTCGTATGCTTAGTGTTTGAATATGCAAAACTGTTTCAAAGTTATGTTTCAAAAGATGTAATATGACTCTGCTAGAACTGCATGAAACGAACTTAGGTAAAACTAGCAAGATCACTAGTAATGCAATGTTTTGCCACAAGTCTACTTAGTGTGGGTCTCAGGGGGTGTAGCTTCTGTTCAGTTGTTTATACTCACCAGTACTTATAAAAGTGCTGACCCACCAACAGTTTGCTTGTTCTCAGGTGCTTGTTCGTCCGAGGAAGCAATAGCAGTGCCTCATCCCAAGGAACCGGAAATCTAGAGTCGATGCCTTGAGCCGCATCGAGTTGTGCCTGCTTTGAGCTGCTTTTGTATAGAGGGACATAATGTATAGAACGGTATCATTGTAATCGAGAGAAGAGTGCTTGAGCGATATGTAACCTCGGCCATGCGCCGCTTGTAACACTTGTGATTATCAATAAAAGAGCCTGTTTTCATATGCCATTGTGTTCTTCACTTTTCTGCAATATATATGTGTGCCGCTGCTTTAGTATTGAATAGCTTACTTGCCCTTGTATCAAAGCTTTGGCCTTGTGCAAGCGCACTTTAGGATTGCACGACATCATGCCCGTGCGAGGACGATCGGTTCCGTAGGCACCAAAGCGAGGACGAACGGCCCTGCGGGACCGGGGCGTGACATAGTGGTATCAGACCAACTCGATTCTTTGCCCATTCCGTTGCCTCCGACTCTGAGTTGTGATTGTGTTGCAATGAACGTTCCATACAATAAGTCCATAGATATTCTCAAAGATGCGCGCAAAAGTTTTCTGGATTTGTTTTCTTTTGCTTGAGATGTGATTTGTGATTTCTGGATTTGTTGAGTTTTGATTCGGGAAGGTGAGGGATGAGGACTATCGCTGCTCTGTGTTATCGTGAGTTTCTCCTTGAGTTTCAAGGACGAAACTCTTTGTTGGTGGGTAAGTATGTAGCGCCCCGCTTCGCGTCGACGCTATGTACAAGTGAGATCGTCTTGCTTGCTCGAACGGAAGTCTTCTCGGAGAGTTCCCGACCGATTGATCAAAGTGAGTGGGCAGAACTGCATTCTCTGATTCTTGCACGACTTAATAATGAATCTGAGTTTTTGAATGCTTGTTTGCTTAAGAAGAATGTTTTCATAAGAGAATGATAGAACCGACTCAGCATGCTAATAAGAGAACGCACATAGCTTGTCATTGAAACGAACCTGCTGCCTAATAAGAGAAATAGAAATGCTTGTCAGAAATGAGATAGAACCATTGCTATGCTAAGTGAAAGATAGAAATGTTGCATGTTTAGTTACACCGACACAGCTCAAACGAACCCTTGCCATGCTAAGAAGATCAGTAAATGAATCGTTTGAATATGTCCCTGTGAATATGCTAAGAAGAGATAGACTTTTGCATATGTTAGAAATGAAACCAATCGTGCTTGCCTTTATGTGTTTTGCTGGTCTGTTTTGCTATATCGAACTGCTATAAGTGAAAATATGTGAGTGCATAGTCTAATAGTGCGCCCTGATGTTCCGTTCCTTCGGGTTCCAGGGGGGTGTGCTATTAGATTGTGGAAAATATGTGTTTGCTTGAGAAGAAGAGTATAGTCTAATAGTCCGCCCTGATGTTCCGTTCCTTCGGGTTCCAAGGGGGTGTGGCTATTAGATTGTTATGTGCTTGTGAATGTAAATGTGAATGTTGCTTGTCATGCATTGGTCTCGGACAACTTGTGCACAAGGTAATAGTCTCTCGGTCGATTCCTGGGGCACTGGGAATCGGTCGGTCCGGAAGGGATTGTGTAGAGCACCCTGATGTTCCGTTCCGAAAGGATCTAGGGGGGTATTGTTGTCCATCAATGGGGAAACTCATAGACCGTCATATAGATAGGGCGCATGCTAGGTTTACCTTCTTGCATACCTATCATTTGTGACACCAGAAGATTGATTCATAAGTTTGTTCATAATGTGCATATTGTGGCTAACTTGTGTGTCTGCTGCAGGGATAACCGTTCGGCTATGGGGTAAGAAATATGAGTTTATGCATAAGCATGCATGTTCATTTTGTCTGCATCGTAGAGATACATGTTAGTGCTTCATGCATTGCATCGGTCAGACAATGACTATTAGTGCAGAGCTGAACCTCGGTCATAGCTGCTAATAGTATCAGAATGTGAGTCATTGGATAGCTGGATTACCGCTGCCAAATCCTGAGTTTCTCGGGGACCGAAATCATATAGATGTGTTGCCTAAATTGCTTGAGTGAATGATAGTCCCTTTGATATGTTTGCCTCAATTCGATATGCTCAGTCTGCTAAATAAGCTTTGCCCCAAAGAGTTAGATTTGATGCACAATACATGCTGCACACTGCACGATAGAGCACTGTCCCGATTTCGTATGCTTAGTGTTTGAATATGCAAAACTGTTTCAAAGTTATGTTTCAAAAGATGTAATATGACTCTGCTAGAACTGCATGAAACGAACTTAGGTAAAACTAGCAAGATCACTAGTAATGCAATATTTTGCCACAAGTCTACTTAGTGTGGGTCTCAGGGGGTGTAGCTTCTGTTCAGTTGTTTATACTCACCAGTACTTATAAAAGTGCTGACCCACCAACAGTTTGCTTGTTCTCAGGTGCTTGTTCGTCCGAGGAAGCAATAGCCGTGCCTCATCCCAAGGAACCGGAAATCTAGAGTCGATGCCTTGAGCCGCATCGAGTTGTGCCTGCTTTGAGTTACTTTTGTATAGAGGGACATAATGTATAAAACGGTATCATTGTAATCGAGAGAAGAGTGCTTGAGCGATATGTAACCTCGGCCATGCGCCGCTTGTAACACTTGTGATTATCAATAAAAGAGCCTGTTTTCATATGCCATTGTGTTCTTCACTTTTCTGCAATATATATGTGTGCCGCTGCTTTAGTATTGAATAGCTTACTTGCCCTTGTATCAAAGCTTTGGCCTTGTGCAAGCGCACTTTAGGCTTGCACGGCATCACGCCCGTGCGAGGACGATCGGTTCCGTAGGCACCAAAGCGAGGACGAACGGCCCTGCGGGACCGGGGCGTGACAACTGTTACTAGCACATTACTCAAGTAATCCCTGATATAGAAACACTATCACTTTTGATATAGTAACACTAGCTTCCTAACTACACAACATATGTCCTTAAGGTTCTAGGGCACTAGCTTCATCATTAGATCACCTCATCATACTCACTAGAAATCATGATCACTTGCATCCAATGCACTAGTTATTAACTTCTATAATACTCATATTTCACTTCACTCTCAAAGGCCGACATATGGTTTCATATCTCTATTTAAGTATATGTATTTCTTCTCAAACCTTTTACAGACGGATACACAATTCAATGATATATATCTTCCATGACCAATCTTGATATTTTCTCAACCCATGACATAATATTAACATTCCAGCTTCCACTTTCTGATACTCATGAACTTCTATACTGACACTTATAACCCACTGTGCATCCTGCACTCAATTTCTAGACACTCTTCCACCTATTGCTTCCAACACATCACTAGCCTCAATATCGGGTGATATATCCATCACTAGTCATATACTGGTACACCCTATCTACTCACATCAACCTGTATCACAAGTCCTACTACTTTAGCATAATGTATTATTATTCCCTCACACTCTCCCATACACTTATGGGTACCCTTCTACTATGGCACACTCACTAATACCCTTGATGCATATACATTTCTCTACTCTTGACACACCCAAGTATCAACCACCCAATTAAATATCATGCTCCATTAATTTTTAACACAATTTCCTTGATACTTAAATGTTTACATGGATCACCCAACTACCTGAATTCATGACTATCCAGAACTGGCATGTTGATTCTGATACTAACTCCTGGAACCACTACTGATATTTTCTACTCCCTCTTCTACCTATAGTAACAATACTAACTTATAATGATACCTATCATAGAACTATTGCTACAAAGTACTATGCTATGGTTATCCTTAGATTTATGCCTATTGCTCACCTGCCCAACCAAGAATCACTTACAGACTCATAAGCCACACTCCCAACAGTCAATACTGCTACTCAAGACACAGACCTAATTGTAAATCACCAATTATCACATTAACAAGGAATCCCTAATGGAATGAAGCTCTATAAGGAACTGGACTAAAGAACTGAAGGTATCTCTACTGCTAAGCTAAGGAACAATGGAACAAAGTCCTGAAATAACATAAATGAATAAATAGTGAGATGATACTTTAAGAACCAATTTAAGATACAATCTGATAATTATACACGTCTGTCCGAAATCATGACACTCAGAATCCTCGCTACGCCAGTAAGCATAGCTGCGATAAACGATAGATTCCATAACTAGGGTATGCAACTCTATAATCATGTCATCTAGGATCCTCACCACGCCAACCGGTATGGCTGCGAGAAACTCTAAATTTCATAACTAAGATATGTACATCCGAAGTCAGGTCCCTACGTTTCCGCTACGCCAGCTAATATGGCTGCGATAAACTCTAGGCTCCATAACCAAAGTAGACGTTTTACCTTTCTCACTGTCCTCATCAACATATGTCATCAGATGATACCGTAACTTAATTCGTAAAATTTCTCTCGACAAAAAATCAAACTAAATAACGAACACCAAGAATTTTGAATCATCCGATCACCAAGAATCAAATTCAACAATCGATCACCAAGAATTAATTTCAACAACAACAAGTGAGAGCGAACCGAAACAAGAGAAAAGATTTGAAATGGGAATTGTAATAAGATTCTCAAGGGCCATCCCAGGAATCTCTCAAGAAAATTGTGATTGGGTATCCTCTCTCATCCTAGCGTCCTATGTCCTATATCCTATCACAGGCACGCAGTAGTACAACTAAGTTGTCGTATTACCACGACATCGCAAAACTTGCGAAGCCTGACCTGCATGGGCCACCACTAAAAACGTGCCACGACCCGCACCCGGCGTAGGGATACAAGTCGGGAGCAACGCCCAGCCTACGCCGCAGTATCGGCGGTAGAACGCTGTCTTGATTAACTATACTATCTAAATATCTCACAATAATATAAATCTGCCAACAATATCTCACACAAAACTCAATCACAATTCTAGAAGCACGAGAAGATATCAAGGAAGTCTAACATAACTATCTATTCAAATATATATATCAACACTAATAGAAACAATAATCAAAAACTCAAATATAAGCCGAAAACAAATTCGGTACCAAAATGCTAAAGAGAACTAACTATGCTACCTAGTGAATCCGGCTAAAACATTCGGCAGTCACTCCAGAACTAGTGGGTCCAAGTCTACACCATCTATAAGTCAAAGTCCATAGTATATCGGACACCAATCTCTCGAATCCTCTGAAAAATATTTTCCAGTCAGGAATGGAGCGAAGTACATACCTTTGAAAGCAGTTTCAAATACATAATCGAGCATATATAACAAGCAATAAAAAAAGGATACAAGATGCACAAGTAGAAAGAATATACAATACAGGGTGAACAGGCAATAAGCATAATAGCAACTGGAAGTAAATACGGGAAATAAACTGCAAGTAGAAAACAAGAATACTAGCTATGTGATTTAGAGTGCAAGTTCGTTATGTGATCGGCTTAGGTTGCACATAAGGTATAAAGGTAACTCCATTATACGTGAGGTGTATAATCGACATGCACATGAGATCAAGAGGGCTTTGATCACATAACCAACTCCTACTCCCCCTCCCCAACCAATACTCATGAATCCAATCACGACATGTTACGTACATGATCACGATATAGTCACACTAGCACATGAAATAGTGGATGCACAAGAAGCACATAAAAGTCAATACCCGATGCACACGATGAAATACATGTGACTGGGTACCCGTTGGACACGGTAGGGGATAACACCTCCTGACGGGATCCATATAGCACCAGTCCGTGAAATCACTGTGTCGGAAATCAATGTATACAATTCTAGAACATGCATATATACAATATTATGAATTGAAAACAATCAGAGAAATATACTCGCCTGTGGTCCAGAGCAATATATGTCAAACTGTCCGAACTGGTGTCACACAGACCTATATATGGAATATTACATTAATACAAGGTTCTGGAAAGAAATTAAGATAAACTAGTCAACATCTAGGTCAACAAGCCATTTTTAAGTCAAACTAGGTCAACTCTATGCCAAACTAGTCA